>JAVHNF010041597.1:8461-26259 GCA_034783455.1 Micropsitta finschii
ACAAAAAACCACAACAAAAATTAAAAAAAAAAAAAAAAAAAAAAAAAAGGAAGTTGGGCCTGAAGGCCCTTTAAAACACACCAAAAAGTGTTTAAGTCCACTGCCTCCCCACCCCCCTCCAGCTCTGCCCCAGTTTAGCAGAGATGAGTAACTACTGAAGAAGGCATGAGTGACTAAAAGTGTGCATACAGGGAGGAGTGCAGTCCTACCAGCTCACTCCCATACCTAAACTCCTATGTAACAACTTCTTTACAGAAGTCACAAATGACCAGAAAACGGCTGCTCAAAGAAGGGAGAATTAATGTTAACTTTTTGATCACCAAATCCTAAACTATAATACACATAAGTCTTACTAATAAAGCAACTGGAACAGAATCAAGCAGAATCAAGGTATGCCACTGTTCAGACTTCACAACAAAACAGAATAACCCACATATGCTCACAGAAAGCAAACCTCAAAAGCACACAGAAAAAATCCCCACGCCTATGGTTGTACCCAACATGTAGGCTGAATAGTATTTGTTAAGCAGAGAAGCGGAATGAGAGGAAGACTTAGTGTAGCACAGAATTAGTCTAGAATTGATAACCTTCTCACTGTAACTTCACTATTTGTGGAAGCAGAGAATAAGTGTGTATCACACACAAGTATTTTAGGAGCTGAAATATTTACAAAGCATTTGCAGTACAAGTTTTACCTTGATTTAAAAGCTAGTTTGAAACCCCCTCCTCTTCCCAACCTGTTTATGTTATGTCTAACGGGATCTCTAAAATTCCTGCACTTAAAGGACATCTTCCTAAATTCCTTACTCCCATTTTACTTCATAAAGCACTGATAGTAAGAGCTTTGCTTTACACACTAATGCAGCTAGATTTCAGAGCACAACACTTCAGTCTGGAGAAGAAACTCCTCTTTCAGGATGTGGAACTTCCACACACTAAAACAAGTGGATGTGGGCTCTTTACAACAGTAAATGAACCGTATTCTCAGCACTACTATCCATCACTAGCAGCTAATATAGACCACAGCTCAGACAGCACCAGTCTTAGTTTTTCTCTACTTAGGTAGAAAAAAAATTTCATCCTTGAAAGAAAATAAACAAAATCACTATCATTCTTCTCCTTCCTCTCCCCCTCTATGCTTGTGTACTTAGTTCCACATTTACAAATAAAACTCACAGGTATATATTTTTTAATATGAGTTTGCTTAGCAGACTTTTTTTTTTTAGCGGAAGAAGGGACCAGAATAATTTAAACCAAGGTGCAACAGCAACTAGCAAAAGCTAACACATGATAAAGTTACTAAATCTAGGAACTCCCATAGTAAAACTAAACTGTAATTAAATGACAACATGAAGGAAACCAAACAACAAGAACCAAACCACCACAGTTCCACTGAAGCATCTCACTGGAGAGAGAGATGATCATTAGAACTACAAACACGATGATACACCTCTTCAAAGCTTGTTGTACTCAACAGTTCTCAACCCTTTTTCTTAACAGTATCTATTTACTTCAAATACAGAGATACTAGATGTATTCACCTACATAATAGTGACATGTATTTTAGGGTTACAGTGACCTGGATAAAGATCCATTCATGATAAAACTTTTAACATATTAACTACATCAGATCAGTACGCCCATACTGTAACAGAAAAATCAAACCACAGGACTGTGTATTTACTCTAGCTCTCTGTATGGGATATTTAGGTAAATAATTTTCAACAGCAAATCAGAAATAACTTTAAATTTTCTCTAACAGAGTAGCACACCACTTTTCTTCAGTATCCAAAGTGCCTTCTCCTCACAAGACAGGACCCAGCTCAAAAGATGTTCAACTACCTACAGCTTCCCCGACTCCCATGGGGCTTGAAGGTGCCTGATACCTCTCTAGGAACACACAGTGCAAATCCACAGTCATATTCCAGCTGCACAGAAGCCCTCATCTTATTCTGATACCTACTGACAGCAGTAACATCAAAACTGGCATCAGAGAGGTCATTTGTAGAAGAAGGCATGCTCTTGTACCTCTGGTGTTTTGCACAGAAAGTAGATTTATCTGAAGTCTTTCTGGGGGGGTGAGGAGAACAGTACGGTATTTTAAAATGTTTTTTCATTTTAGAACATTTTTAAGCTCATTTGGTGGCATGGGAGAAAGTAGAAAGGTAGCAGACAATGAAGGACTAACAAGAAAGCCTGGGTGTGTCATAGGGGAAGGGAAAAGTGGAAGTGTAGGAGGTGATGCAGAGAAGCTCACTAAATTGCAAGGCAAAACATGGATTTTGTCCCCAAGCAAAACACCTCTGTACTGCTGTCAGGTCAAGCTAATAAAAGACAGCTCTTCAGAGACTCCACTGTATTTCCTTTCCTGACAATAGAAAAAAGAATTAATAAGCAGCTTCTGTCTGGCAATCAGCAGCTATTTGCATCATCATATATGGAGATGGCAGCCTTCCTGATCATGAAACACACTTTCTCTTTAGCAGTCGAGCTTCTGGAGCAGTGGAGCAAAGAGGTGGCTGGTCTCTTCTCCCAAGTAGCAAGTGATAGGACAAGAAGTAATGGCTTCAAGCAGCACCAGGGGGGTGGTTAGACTGGATATTAGGAAAAAATTTTTCACAGAGAGGGTGGTCAAGCATTGGAACAGGCTGCCCAGGGCAGTGGTGGAGTCATCGTCCCTGGAAGTGTTAAAAAACGTGTAGATGAGGACTTTAGTGACATGGTTTAGTGGTGGGCTTGGCAGTCCTGGGGTAATGGTTGGACTTGATGATCTTAGAGGTCTTTTCCAATCTAGTTGATTCTATGTTTCTGCACATTCAGCCCTCTACGAAGCTGCTACCTACAATGCTGCACATGACTTTGAAGAAGCCCCTTTCAGAAGGGGCCGAAGGCAGGCAGCACTCACTGTACGGGTTATGATGCAAAACTCACTGAGGTTTTTGAAGTCTCTGGAGGTTGGTTGCAGGCACAGAAGCCAAGCTCAAGTATTTTCAGAGTCTTTACAAGACAGGTTTTGCAATAGAATATATGTTGTGGGTGAGATACAAATTCACAATGAATTCAGTAACGAATAGATCAACTTCCTTTGTTTACTATGCAGAGGACACAAGAAAATTAAGTGAGTCTGGTGCTAGTCCAAGTCACTGCTAAAAACACTTTTGACAAAAGCTGACCTCTTTGCTCCTGAATAAATATTAGCAATTTGTTTGCGCATTGTTCAGCCAGTTTTGTAGACAGGCAAGGAAAAATGAGCAAAGAACTTATTCAGTCATTTTTTTCCCCACCAATTGTCAAATAAATTATTCACAAATACAAGTTTCCATCATTCATCTAGCACTAGACTAAACACTTTCTACTAAACTTAGTTTTCAGCATCGTGTTTCAGTTTATAGTTACATTTTTCCCTGGGCAAAGTGAGCGAGTCATTAGACAGCTCTCATAGGTTTCTACTAAACATGCTTGATTAAGTCTTTTAAGAAGGAGGAGGTGGAGGAAATTGTGCTTTAAAGTCAAAGGGAACATTTCCATTCACTTCAATGGGAAGTGCACTGGAAGAGATAACATTATTTTGAAGAGTTAACAAGCATACTTAACTCTGGGGGATAGAAAAAAAAACCCAACCTATACTACCATTGGACAGTGCCCTTTGCGATGGACAATTTTCAAACTGAATAGAGTAAGAAACCATTTTAATGCTCAAGGGGCCCAAAGCAACAGTTTTCCCTACCACCACTCCATGGTGCTACTTGGCACATACAACACATACATGAAATCAAGTAACAGCATCCAAGCTCTAATCCCGCTCACTCTCTGGTGACTTAACTTCTGTGAGAGCCTTCACCATGGTGGTGCTGAGCTGGCACAGATGCTTGCCTTTAATTTCGCCAAGCCAGAGCCACAGCTGATGCAATTCAGCTTAATGACTTGAGGATCTGGCCTCATTTGAAAGGGAAAGCAGAATATGAAAAGAAAAATAAAATTAAAAAAAAAAAATCAAACATGAATTCAAACATGAACTTCTGGGCTGATTTACTGCACGCCACGCAGCCCTACAAGGTCAGGATGACACACACGCAACAAGAGACCTCTGACACGAAATAACTGCATGAAACTACTACATTTGGAATTTCTATGGGTAGGCAAATTGAAAAACAGGCACACCTCAAGAGCACACCTTTGCTGCAGGTCAGCAAGAAAGCTCCATGTCATCTTTCTTCAAAGAGGTTTAGATGGCTGCTGCCATTCCCCTAAGTTTAGAAGAAACAGGGACACAATTCAGTCTATGCAAATTCATGTTGAACAACCACTGAACACAACACCTGTGTTCACCTCTACAGCGAGTGATTGTTTTAATCAAGTGGTTACCATAAGTCCTTCTCTTCCAAATGAAATGGTCTGTTTTATCCCCAGTCAAATCAGTTCCGCATGAATCCTTCAAGAGTACCCCCCATGATAATTATGCTTATTCATCATTAGCACATCAGCTTGAGATCTTGGGCACAGTCAGGAGCTAGACAGTGTACACATGTTAAACAGAAGGCAGTCTCTAACCTGTTGAGATTACAATCTCAGAAGTCATAGGGGGAAAAAAATAATAATAGACAAACAGGCTCAGTGAATGTTGAAAGCTAGAGGTGTGGTGGAGGGCTCGTGTTCTTTCCCTTATTCAGTGTGTAGAAGCAAGACAAGCCCAGCCTCTGGAGGGAAATAAATGTATGGCGAGACACAAAGCCATTCCCATGGCCCAGAAAGGCCTGTCCACTGCAACCTCCTTTCACAGAGCTCCCTCCTAACCAGAAGAGTTGTTTCAGTTGTAACTGTGCCCATGGTGAATATCAAGGAGAGCATAGCTAGATGTAAACTTAATACCCTTCTCTCCTTCTTCACTCAGCACACTTGTCAGGTTCAGCTCAGGGCTTTCAGAAGGACCAGTGCTTGGAAGTCATGCTGTCTGCATTTTTTTTTTCCTCCAAAAGCTATGCTGTAGACCTTCAAGCTCAAGGCCCGAGTAACAAGGAGAGAAGCGATGATATAAAAAGCTATGTAATTAGTGCCAAAAGTTGTCACCCTGAGTCACTCCATCCAAAAACCATGAGGCTCTGGCCTGAGTTGAGACCCATAAAATACAGATATGCAATGCAGAACTGATAAGGACCTTCCTTTCAAACTTATCCCAGAGCCCAAGACATTATCTATTGGATCAGCCCCTGTGGGTACTTAGACGCCACTCTGCCTACTTTTTGGATCCTATTGGGATTTAGGCTGAAAACAGGTGCCAAGGTGCTCTGACTCAGGCAGTTGCAGGCATGCCCAGCAGCAAAGCTACCGGTGCTGAGGGAACACGCAAGTAACAGACAGAAGCACCAACCATGGCTGGATGCCTTCAAGGTTAGATGGTTGCTCAGTGTGGGGCAAAGGGGCATTGCTGTGACTTCAGGCTAGGCAGTCTGAATCCCGCTTGCACCCTGTTGTGAGTGACAAAGTCCCCCTCTGAAGCTGGCCTTTGTAAACGCCATCCACATTTCCCAGCTACTATTCTCTCCACTTAATTTAAGTGCACCTAATCAGGAAATCTACCTAATTAGAATATCTCTTTTAAAAATCAGGGATGCTTACTAACAATGACTGCATCTTGATCGGGATGGTAATATCACTTAATTGGGATGCCTTCAGGTATCTTAGTGGTTTGGGTTTTTTATGTCTCAAGCTCAAGCTAGTCTTGTCTGTCTGCTCCTCATAAAACAGCTTTCAGTTCCTCCTTAGTAATGATACAGGCAAACGATGATGTAAGTTGCTTTAACATTTTTTGCTTCTGGCTGTTAGTTGGTGTGGGAGGGGCAAATTACCTGTTTCTGTGGGTGTTCTTGCCACAGGGAGGGTTATGGTAGCTTCAGTCTCCATCCCATGTAAACCCATCCCCCTGCCTCCGTGGGCCTACCCAACATACAGGGAATGCATTGCAGCTCTCCAGAAGGCCTCAGTGTTCAGTGAAATGCTGTTCTTTGCTATCTGGCAAGCCCATCTAAATCGGGGGAAAGCTACTGACCAGCATGTCCTACCACAAGTGTTCTGTTAGTAACTCACTATTTCAATGTTTGCAGCATCCACAACTCAAGAGAGCAAAAAGTGTTCATTAAAAGAAAGCAACACATCTGCCTATCTACCCAACTAAACACACTTATACCACACAGTTAGACACATACGACTATTTTTAAATGTAAGCCTCAGTTAAAAATCTCTGGCTCCATTTTAGAGGCTTTCCAGTCAAATAATTAAAAAAAAAATAAAAATAAGTCATCAAGTGTCTTTTCCTTCCTGCTACTCCATCTTAAAAGACCTGTCTTTGTATTTATCAAGTGAAGCACCCCCAAATTGATCTCATAACACTGCATAGGGATTTGCAATCTCTTCTACTTTGCAAAATAGGGGAACTGACCTTGTTTGGCTTGGCTGATATGATGCTCACACACAAACCTGAGCTGTGTTGCCATCACAGTTGGCCAGCCAGTCTTGCTGGGGCAGGATCTAGGGCATGAACTGGAGTGTGCCAGAGCCACACATCCAACATGCAACATGCTTTGATCAAGCGGTCGAGCAAACGGGGTTAATGCCACCTGAACAAAAAAAAGAATGACTGAAAGCTTTGCTTTTACTTGGTCTTTGGAGAACAAGGAAAGGGTGCTGTTTGAGGAGATGCTGAAATACATACTGCCTAAGCTCTTTTCTGCTTCAGTGCAGATTTTCTGTTTCAAATCCTGCCTACCAGCCTGGTGACAGACTTGCAGAAATAGTACTGCATGTGGCCTTGTGGCGGCAGGAGAAAGAATTGGAAGCTGCAGAAATCATACACTGAGGAACTGAATGATAACTTGTTTTACCTTTAAACAGCACACTGCATAGTTTTGAAAACAGAGACCTTCTAGAAAGGGGGACTTGCTGGGGTCATAGCCCATAGGGCTCCTGCAGCCACAAGTCCCATGTCTTCGTTACACAGGGTGCATTTAAAACTCCATCTTTTGTGTGCATTCCCTGTGTTTTATGGAAAACAACCGATAGATCTTGAGAGCTCTACTTTTTAAACTGTTCTTTCATTTTTTTATTATACTCTACTTTTTGCAGAGTGAGACATTGTTTTCTGTATGTAACCAACTCTAATGGGTTGCTTCCAGCAGTGTGCAAGTAACTGTGCAAAGACAGCATTTGTGGCTTCATAAAAGGGCATATGCAGATACCCAAGTTTTACTACCTGTATTACCATAGCTCCTAGGAGCCTCAAAGGAGACTGGTTCTTTGGTGCGATTGCACTTAATACCCATAAATGCCTTGTAAAACTCTGAAAACCATGCATGCATTTAGCTGTTCGTATATATTAGCTTGTGTGTGTGCTCATGTGTGTATTAACACACCTCTGTAGCCGTACAACTGTGCGAAGGCATCTGCCTCCGGATTTGCCAGTTTTATGAAGCTGTTCTTCGGAGGTCGAACACATCAGTAATTAGACAGCAAGGGAGAGGTTAAAAAACAGAAGTGCTTTTCCTGGAAACCAACACTTTTTCGTTTGCAAGTTTTATTGGCAAACCTGGCAATCGGTAATGACATTCCTTGGCAGAGAGATGGAATTACTGGCCGGGACAGAGCCGGCATCGCCCCGGCGCTCACCTCTAGCAGCAGCAAGCCGCGCTTCTCCAAGGTGGCACCGCCTGGCCGCGCCTCCTGCAGCGAAGAGGCGGCGGGACGGGTCTCGGAGGGTTTTAACCCCCTTTTCCCCTTCGGGGAAGACCGCGGCTGCTCCGCCGGGGAGCAGCCATGCCCAGCGGCGAGGGGAGGCTACGGACGGCGGAAGCCGGAGAGCGAAAAGGAGAAGAACGGCGCTGAGCTGGAGGTAGTGGCAAGGACGGCCCGGGAGGGGGCGCCCGCAGCCCGCGCAGAGCCCTGCTTCCTCGCAGGTGGCCGCAGAGCGCTAGTGCGGAGTGGTGCTGTGCGCGACGGCATCGTCGCCCTTTCCCCGGTGGTTGGGAGGAAACAGATTTGTGGCTTCCCTTCTTTGTCTGCCGTCCTGCTCGGGCCCCGGAGGCTTGAGGGCCGAGAGGGGCTTCATCCCCCCGCGCTGCTCTGCGCAGAGGGCGGGGGTCTTTCGATTCCCCTCAGCCAAAGGCCGTCCGCAGCGGGGCAGCGCTCAGTGGCAGCTCTCCGCCTGTGCCGCACACCCTCCCGAAAAACCTCTCGTCCCTCAAAAACGAGTATGCAAAAGGCAGGGAATAATGTATCCAGGGGTTGATCTCTATCTGCTACCTAAGGACTTGCCAAGTACTTATCACTTCCCAGACTAGAAACTGTCGTTTCATTCTAATGTAAATAAATCCTTTATACAAATAAGTCTCTCTCTCTCCTCTCGTCTTCTAAGGCAAGAGGTGGAGATGGCGCAGGATAGGGCTGCAAAGGTTCATGCTCACAGCTTCATTGCTCCGCGTGTGTTTTCATTTACATGAATCTAGAGAATCCAGTGGATTCGGCCCCCCCTTCGCCCTCGCTGCCCCTCCCAGAGAAAGGAAGGAAATCAGGGAGGAAAACGAACACAAAAGGGACAAGGGACCTTGGAAAGTAAAATAAAAAGAAGAAAAAAAATCCATGTCTGGCTGTCTTCTTGTCGGTTTAGGAGTGAGCTTTTAACATCCCCAGTCCCCCAGATGTTAGTATTCTACTGTGCGATGCCAAAGCCAGAGGATCTGCCAAATTAAAGGTTTCTTACGTGCTTGCGGGATTTTTCTGCGTGCATGTGTGTGTGACAGTAGTCTACCTGAATAGCAGAAACAACACAAATAGTTTCCCATAGCCTGATTTTTGGTTTTAATCCTGGTGCCGCGACATCTCTGGGATGCAACCTGTGTCACAGAGACGAACCGTGGGTACAACCGCAGTGATTATCACGGGAAGACGAAATTCGCGGGCTCCGACCTCTTTATGGTCTCGTTCCTCCCTTGTAAATGAAATGCAAAATTCGCTTTTAGATACCGAATGTGAAATTAAGGTATTTCTCTTGCGAGTTAGACGAAGGCGGTGACCGCTGCCGTATTTACTGCAAAGGATAATTTCATTCTCATTCAAGACCGACAGCCTAAAAGATGCCAGAGGGAATGGAGCTCTCATTTTCGTATTAAGTTGTGTTATTTGTGTCTTAAGATAAAAGACGCCCTAGATTAGAAAACTACCTCGGCTTATTTATGGAATTGTTAACCCACGTAAATAAATAACAATCACGCCTGCTGGCTTAACTGAGTGCCACGCAAACAGACCTTGCATTTAGACCTCGGCTTAATCGTACAGGCTGTGATGGCAAAGGTGCTGGCTGAGAGTACGGGAGGGAGACAGGGAAGGAGGGAGGGCTGTCACCTATATCCAGCGGCTGTAAACAGAGAAGGGACTGTCGCTACAATAGTTTTTTCTACTAGCGAAGCATAGATTTGATGTGAGCACTCCCCTCCCTGCCCCCCGAAAGGATGTCAGCGGTTTTCTCCTGCGGTGTTGCCCGCTGTTTAAGGAACATGGAAAGCTGCATCCTGAGATGCAAGAGACGGGCTGGGTGGCTGGTTTCAGAGTTACAGGGACACTGCTGTGATGTTGGAGCCAAAAGAGAGGGAGAGAAGCGAAGCTCTGACTACGTCTAAACATAAACAGCCCGGGGCTGGAAAGCAGTTCACCTCCAGGTCTTTCAGAGGACAACCCGCAGCGAATTCTGTGGGTCCACCTGGGCTTTGCCCAGGTCAAATGGTAGCCCGTGCGCCTACCGCTCCGATGTCATCTTTCTTTCTGACATCTCCGTAAATAAGGTTGCAAATGACCACACACGCGAAGCCTCGGAAGGTTTCAAGGAAAGTGCGGCTTCCCTGGACCGGAGCTGCCCCTGAGGCTCCCAGCCAGCCGCCAGCGCCCCTTGCCCGGCCTCGGGCCGTGGCGGGTGCCGTGGGGTCCGCAGGGAAGGGGTGGGGGGCCACGGTGGCCACGGCTGCCGCCGTCCTTCTCCGTTCCGGCGGCAGACACAAGCGAGTCAGCTCAAGGCGGCTCTCTCTTTCAGAGGCCGGGCTCAGGAACGGGGCAAAGGCGCCGAGGAACGGCGGCTCCGTCGGGCCACCGGGCGGGTGACACCCCAGCGCTGAGGGCCCTTTCTGGGTGGTATCTAAACACACCAAGGGGGAGAATTTGATCTTCCCGCCCCCCCTGAACCTGTTGTTTCCCCCCACCACGCACACACACAAACCCCAGATCACTCTGTGAACCTTCACAATGGTGACTTTTGTGCCTCGACGAGAGAAACCAGGGTCCTGCTGGTTTGAGGTATGTAACTCAACACACGTTAGTTGCGTCAGTTCGCAATTACAGCATCAGAGTGGCTATTACAAAATATATTAGATGCAGAACACAGCGGATTAATGCCCCCCTTCCTCCCCCTTCACTCTGCTGAAACTTCTCGGTGTGGCTTCAGCCTCTGCCCGAGAAACAGCTTCACTGTTGTCCAGATGAAATGAAAAAGTCGGTAAAGGCTCCGCGTCCCAGAGCGACCAGGCAGCCCATGGGAACTGGTTTTTACGGCAGGTAACACCGTGGGAAAACCGGATGACCTGGGCTGCATGGAAACGTGCTAAAATGCCCCCTTTCTTTTACATTTTCCTCCCTTCTTTTCAGCAAAGCAAGAAAGAGGTTTTTGAAAATATAAAGTGTTGGAATTGACATTTAGTCCAATGCTTGCACATTGATTAATTCTGCCGTGGTGGGAGGAAAGGGAAAAACGTGTAATTATGCAGGAGCAGGTGAAAGATTCCAGACGATGAAATACAACGGGCTAAACGGGATAATGTATTCACCATTAAAGAATTGACATTTATTACCAAAAAGAGACCAGTTATGTTTGGATATGAAAAGGAGCATATATTAGGCTATATAAATTACCCCCTTCGCATTACTCGCATCTCATTTAAAATACTTTTTTTTTTTTCTTTTTTTTTTTTTTTTAAAAAAAAAACCACGGATTGGTGTTGCAGAGCAAAAGCCATACCTGCTAAAATACCACCAAGCAAAAGATGCGCCTTTAACACGTTCCAGTGACACGATCCCCAAAGCCATCGATCACAGTAAAAAGTGTGGAAAAGGGGTTTGAAATCAGTGAAGCCAAAAGGGTCTTTTGACGTATTTGTAATGTCTCAAGATCAGGGTGGGCAATTCATTTCAAACACACACACGTCTTTCCCGTACAAATTCCACCATTTAAAATAGACTTTAGCATGTTCTTTTCAACAGGGATGTTATTAACGCTAATGGAATTTCAGAGGTGAATGAGGAGGACTGGCTTGTATTTAGGATATCTGAAGTATTGGTCAAATACACTGCTGTGCAAACGTGTATCCCAACCTCCCCACGTTTAAAGTATGAAAAAAAACCCAACTCTTCTTTCTTAAAATATAACAGCAAATTTGAAGGAAAAAATTTAAAATAAACAACCAAACCCTCATTCTCTGCTGCCTTTGAGCTCCCGTTAAAGCGTAATTCTGATTAAAGCGTAATTCTGATTAAAGCTCAAACATTCTTCCAGATGTTTAGGTAAAGGCAACAGCAACACAAATAAATTCTTCATAGCAGAACCTGCCAGTTTAAGAAACAGTCATTTCATTGGACTTTTTTCCTTCCTTTTTTTTTTTATTTTTTTATTTTTTTTTATTATTTTATTTTGACACACCTGACATACCACGGAGTCCACTGTTAGGCAGATTAAGAATAGAAGTATTTGTTCTCTCCATCTCAAATAAACAAATAAATTAATAAAGCAAGTACCCGCTTTTCCTTATCACATCCCACCAGGTCTAGTAGAGACTACCTGAAGGAACGAGCTAAAGACCCGGCGCAAAGGACCGCGCCCGCGTTGACAAACAGCGGAGGCAGCGGCTGGCCGTTTTGCAGGCGCATTCTGGGGGAAGCTCTCGCTCTGGCTTATTAATAAAAAGGAACTTTGGAGGACTCGTCAAAACCTTGTCAACAGGAGGAATGCAATCTCTTCAGAGGCGTTTGGGCAGGCAGGCAGCTAGCTGCAGGCAGGGTGGTACTGCTGGGGCAGGGGCATCCCACCCCGCACGCACACACATACATACACATAAATATTCCCTAGTCAAGGAAGGCGAGGACAGAGCCGGCACATCGGCGTGGAGCCTGCCCGCCGACACCGGCGGCAGCCGGGAGGGGAGGGAAGGGGACGGAAAGGGAAGAAAGGAGAGAGCCCGGCCGGAGAAAACAGATCAACTATGTGGGAGAAGAGAACAAATATAAGTGAAAAGTGCGCGAGAAACACGCGTGGCAGAGCGCTGCGTGGGCGCGTGGGTGGGAAGAGCTCCGAGAGAGCATATACATACATGTATATAGGTATGTACTTGTGTGTGTGTGTATATATATAAATATATACATGTGCATGTAGACACCGATAGATACACACACACTGGTGCAGGCATGCATGTCGTGAGTGCGCCCGGGACGCGTGTGCACGGGTGACCGCGCGCTTAAGGACACGAGTGGGCGGTTGGGCGGGCACGGGGCTGTAAGACTTGCGCGGATCGGCCCGCACAATACGCGGGCACTCTCCGTTCAAGGCGCCCGCGTGTGCCGGCGAGCGTGTGTGGCCGGTCCCAGAGAGCTGCAACTCCCAGGGCTGCGACGGGGAATTTTTTTCCCCTCCTTCTTTTTCAATCTTTTTATTTTTTTCTCGCTCGCTCCTCTTTTTTTTCCCTCCTCATTCAGAGCCCCGGGTGTCTCCCGGCCCTCATTGGCCGCCCGGCTCGGTGGGGCGGAGCTGAGCCGCCTGCAAAAGGAGGAAAAGGAAAAAAAAGGGAGGAAAAAAAAATAAAAAAATTAAAAAAAAAAAAAAAGGAGACCGAGAGAGGAGAGGGAGGGAAAAAAAAAAAAAAAAAAAGAGGGAGAAAACTGTAAGTACGTAAAAAAGTTCTCGCCGTGGTGACGGATGCTCAAAAGTTCAGGAGTTTTTCCGATGCTTCCCAAAGCAGCCTGCGACTGAAAAAGAGACTGAAAAAAAGCGAGAGGGAGAGACAGAGGGAGACTTTGCACTGGGAGACCGGGAAGGTGGATTTTTTTCTTCTGCTCGCTTAAAAAAAGCCAACAAAACATATCCCTCTACTTTTGTCCCTCCTTTGCAGACAACTTGTTGCAGATCCCCGTGGAACAAGGAACTGGGAGCGTGGGAGCCTCTTTGCAAAGGTTTTATTTTCTTAATACTCTTTCTGCGTTTGGAAGTTGCTTTCTTCGCTGCGATTCCTTTTTTTTTTTTTTTTTTTTTCCGATTTCTTTTAAAAAACATTTTTCCCCTTTTCCTCCCCCCTCCTTTTTCCCCCCCTTTTTTGACTTTTTTCCCCCCTCCGCGCGGAGTGCGGGAGCTTGCCGGTGGGCTTTCCCGGGCGAAGAAGAGGAGACTTTCGGCGCTGTCGTCGTTATTCTTCCTCTCTTTTTCCGCGCTCCGCTGGGGGGTTAGAGGGCGCGGGCGTGCTTTGCCACGCTGCGGGCTCGCACCGGCGCCAGCCGCTGTCCGGCCCTCGGATTTCCTCACTGTAGGTCTCCGGCGGCCAAGAAGAGAAAGCTGGTTCCCAACGGCTCCCAGGCTAAGAGGAAGCCATCCTCCAGCAGCGATGACAGCTCCAGCGAGGAGGAGGAGCAGCCCCCAGCCAAGAAACCAGGTGGGGTTTGTGAGAGGCCCTAGGGCAGGCCAGGGTTATGTTTGGCATTGACAAGAGCTTGGCTTGAGCAGCGCATCTGAGGTGCTTCAACGGCTATCAAGGACTATGTTTTCATTGACTGATTTATCCCAGGTAAAAGACTTGCAAGAGACATGTGAGGTACATTCATCTTAGCCGAGAGAGATCTCTTTATCCAATCTTAATGTAAGCACATCAGCGTTTGTGTGCACTAGGAAGTTTTAGCCATTCAGTTTGTCTCTTTTGGCTGAGGCTGGTGGAGGCATTGGGCCATATTGAGTTTTGTGGGTGCTATAAAAGTAGCATTTTCATTACCTTGTTTATACTGAGGTTCTGCTTTCCAAACACTCACTAATAGGATGCCTTGGCAGGGTTACTTCAGCTTGCTTCAGCACATTCAAATCATGTGTTGATTTAAATATTGAGCAAAACTTTTTTGAGTGTCTGTAGGTTGTACTGGTACTTTCCTTATGATTCTCCACCCATCCCACCCTGTGCTATTTTCTAGGGCTTCTCAGTTTCACTGACAGCTTTAAAGGATGATTTCTTAAATTGCCATTGTAGGAAAACCAATTCAGGTTTTTTTAAGTGCTTTCACATCTATTTAAATAGACATAATTTGACAAAATTCCTGCACGGGTGAGATTTATCAGGCTCTTCAGTATTGGTGGGCACTGTGACCTGTTTGTTACAAGGTAGTGATATCTTTTACTTCCAGAGAAATGCTAAGTATCCCACCTGCTGCTTGTGTGAGGTTACTGCCCTCCTTTCTCTCAAGCCTGTGTCCTAGTGCTATCAAAAAATATGTCCTTCCACTGCACTTTGTTATGTGGTGAGCTATATTTTTCCCTTTTTATCTGGAGTTGTTCTTATGCCTTACCTGAATCACGGTGTAGGCTTCACTTGAGGCGAAATGACTTCTTTTGTTCTATGTTAATGAAAAGCAGTCAGTAACCAGAAAGGAGTAGATTTATCTAAAACTGAAGAAACCAACTCACTGTTATGAACTTCACTCATGGTTTAATTATCTTAGCATATCCTTTTGCCCTGATACACACTAATGCAGGATATGTCTCTCAACATGAAAGTTGTGAATTAACTTGTTATCAATGTGTGCTTTACCTTATTTCCAGCTAAAGCAGCAGCTGTGCCCAAGGCAAAAGCAGTTCCCTCAGCCAAGAAGGCAGAGAGCAGTAGTGAGGACTCCAGTGATGATTCAGACTCAGAGGAAGAAAAACCAGCAAAGGTCAGCTTTTCTTTCCAGCCTCTTTCATGCATGTTTGATAGTGATGGATAATAGCAAATTTGATCAGCAGAGTTCTCTCTCAAGCTGGGCTCACTTTTCTTCAACTATGAAGTGCCTAGGCAGCTGCAGGTACAACGTAAGAAGACATTTCTGTACTGGATGGTGTGCCGTTTGAGCTGGTACTGTGGAACATGATTTAATGTCCAGCACCCACTTTGATTCATATCCTGCTCCCTGCTTTTATCCTCAGACTGCCAGGGCTTACTTTTTTTCTTTTTTTTTTTTCCCTGGGAGAAATATTTATTTACAGTCAATAAAAATAGTTTTTACTTTTTTTTTTTTTTTTTCATATGGGTGCATATATATATAAAGCAAATATTTTCTTTTTCTTGCTGCAGTCATGGTCTTGAGAAGCATGGGGGTGGGAAGAATTATGCCAGTGTATGCTAGAGGAGGCCATCCAGAGTTGCCCAGTCAGTGTTTTCTGTCTTCAAAGGAGCGTGGTCTGGAGAAGGAAGAGAATAGTGCCAGTCCCAGAGCTGCCCCATTTATGGAAGCAGAACAGAACTGGAGTCTGAGGTGCAAAGGAAGTCTCCCATGGGCTGCTGGGAGGTTTTCAAAAGCAGAATTGTTATCCAGAGATTTTCAGGCCCTAACCATTAGGCAGAGTGGCATTTCCAAGTCAAAATTAATAATTAATAATCTCTTTCAAAGACAGCTGTTATATTATCTCTACATGTGTTCCACTCGTTAGCCTCTTTTTCATTACTTCATGGCTACAAGGGCTAATAATCTTTCCCTCTTGATGTTTAGAAAAGTGCAAAACCTGTGGTGAAGCCAGCTGGTACCAAAAT
Source organism: Micropsitta finschii (assembly GCA_034783455.1). Lineage (NCBI taxonomy): Eukaryota > Metazoa > Chordata > Aves > Psittaciformes > Psittacidae > Micropsitta > Micropsitta finschii. Next base: position 24,304 of record JAVHNF010041597.1, read on the forward strand.
CCAGCCTCAGAAGAAAGCAGAGAGTTCCAGCTCTGACTCAAGCAGCTCAGATGAAGAAGCACCAAAGAAACAGCCACCAAAACCAGCAGCACCTAAATCGGGTATGTCTTATTGTGTATCATGAATCAAAGTGCAAAACCAAAAAAGCCAGGGCAGGAGTGATGTGAGCTGTAGCTACATGCAGAGGCACATGTATTAGCAGCAGTCTGAAAATCTGCTGACATTGCCATTTGCACTCCATTCCAGTCTGCTTCTGACGTGGAATAGTAGAACTGATGGCGAATAAAACATCTGGTCCCAGATGCTGCATCGTTTACATAAGTAGCTGTAATCGGTAACCTTAATGCTTTCTCTAAGCTTGTACTAGGTTAAAACAATGGCTTTGCAGTAGTGTCTTAATCTGCCCTATTGGTTTCGTGTGATTTGTTTCTCTCTGTGATATTTTATGCTGAGTATAATTATCCCTTATCTACTGTAGTGTATTTTCTGATGTCCCTTTTTGTTTATCTCAAAAGGAAGTAAAGCTGCCCAGGCAGCCACCAAGGTTGTCAATGGAAAAGCAGCAGGCAGCAGCAGTAGTAGTGAAGATTCTGGTGAGGAAGAAACTGCACCAAAAAAGGTAAATGAGGCTGTCAAAAGCTTTGTGAACACTGTAGAAGTCTAGTAAGACTGGGTTTATCTGTCCCGCAGGGCCTGCAAAATACATAGACAAAGACACAGATAACACAGATGCTGAGCACAGCGTCGTGGCTCCTGTACCTTCTCCCTTATACAATGGGATTATGTATTCTAGCGCCTTTTCATGCATTTGCTGTCTTCCCTAATACCTCCTTGCCACTTCCTCTGCTCCTTCCTTTTACAGGAGAATGTATCACTGTGTCATAACCATATTGTAGCCTTTATTATATGTTCACTTTTGCATGTCTTTTGTGCTTAGCTATTTGTAATTTTGAGTTTTCACTAGGGAGTTTAAAAATGTTTTCTGCAACACAAGTTGTATTTATTCTGCAACACAAGTTGTATTTAATCAGCTGTCATTTAATTGCTATCAGCCAGTTCTGTGCCCCTTGATCAGAACAGCTCCTCCTTAGGGATGCATGCAACAGAAAGCAGCAGCAGAGTGGACAGAAAGATGAGGCTCATATGTTTCTTAAAATCTATATTTGAGAACTTTCATTAATCTTTCTCCCTTTGTCTTCACAATTTGCTGTCTTACATGAGATGTAGAGTTAAACAAGATCCACATCCAGCTCTTCCCACAAGACTTCTATAACTTCTTTTTTAATATTGATTTGTTTTTTTTCCTGGGATAAGGCTGTTCCCAAGAAACCGCCTCTGCCAAAACCTGCAGCCACTCAAGCATGTCCAGGAAAAAAAAAATGTGCCAAAGAAAGTTCCAGTAGCGAGGACTCATCTGACAGTTCAGATGACGAAAAGCCACCTGCAAAACAAAAGCTGAAGTCTGGTAAGTACTAAATACTGTTGCTTCTGCGTGGAAGGAGGATGTTTTCTGCTAGTCCCACTGTTCTGAGAAAAGCATGTGCAGGGCACGGGCAAGTGTTGCTGCGCACAAGGTTCCAGGTGTGGGGTGGTGGTGGTACCATGAACCAGAAATACAGTGGCTCTCTTCATATGTGCTGTTGGGACTAAGCTTACAATTCAGCTCTTCCCTCAGCAAGGGATGAGGTGTGAGAGAGATTCTGACAGACACTGCTTGGTTTACATGTCTTCAATGCAGATAGCCTTTAAGTACATTCTTGCAGGTTTCCTGACTGCTAGGATTTGGGAAGTAATTTGCCAATGGTTTGGTTATTCTGAAGCAATTTAAGAATTTTTAAGGCTTTGAGAGTTTGGGTCGTTTTTTCCAGTTATTTTTTTGCACAGAATCACAGAATCCCAAGGGTTGGAAGGGACCTCAAAAGATCATCTAGTCCAACCCCCCTGCAAGAGCAGGGT
>JAVHNF010041615.1:0-10907 GCA_034783455.1 Micropsitta finschii
ATCCCACACATAGTCGTAAGAGCTTAGGAATAGTAGATCCAGTGTCTTATATAGATTTATATTCTCTCTACTGTGTCTTTTTCCCTAATTCTCCATATTGCAAGTCTTTAGCATAAAACACACAAATTAACTTTAATCTAAAACACAGGGAAAACAGTATTAAAACCATAATTTCTCAGTGGAACCCACTGCAATACAAGCCTTTGCTTTTTCATTGGGAAACAGAGCTAAGCTTTACAGATTCAGCAGTTTCTGGGGTTCCTTTACTTATAAGAAGTGGAAAACTGATGATCCTGCCCACACGACAGCTCAAAAGTGTACATCACATTGTTATAAATATAACTGGGAACATAAAGCAAGCATAAAACCAAAAGTTTAACCTCCTCTTCCCCAAAAGAAGCAGAGCTGAGCACTTGCAATTCATCAACTTGATCACCCTTCTCAAAGACCTGAGAGACCTGTCTTCAGTGACTTCACAGCTGTACCTGAAATGGCATACTTTGTTTTTTCTTACTGCCTCCTCACAGTATCATGGGAATTCTCTTATCCCAGACTAATCATTCATTGGACAAACAGACTGACATACTGCAGGCTACTTTAGATTGAAAAAACACCCCAACAACTACTTGGCACACACCATGCCAAATCAGTGCCAGCAATCTGTATCTAAAAATGAGTCAGTTTATATCTACATAAATTGCAAGATCAGCTTGGGGCAAATCTTTAATTTCATAGAGAAAAGTAAAGCACACAGTGCTTCATCCACATAGACAGCACTACCACTACAAATATTTTGGTTGGCAATGTAATTTAAACAACTAAGAATAGACCTTCACTGTTTTGCACTAGAACTGAGATTTGGGTGCAAGTCATGTAAACCCAGGCATTAAAAGTTTAAAAAATACCCTACACTGAAGACTGCTTCTGAATCACCAGAATTAGTAATATCATAGCATTTAATTATCTCTAGGGGTGTGCACAGAAAAGATTGTGCTGTTTGAACATTGAAAGACTTTTGCCTGAATTCCACCCACCTCCACTTTTTTTTTTTTTTTTTTATTTTAAAGGAAGACATCTAAAATGCTCTGGATACACTTCCATGTTAAATACTTACGAAACCCAGATAAGCACATGCAAATTGGAAACAGTGGATTTATCATATTATGCTTTTCTCTGTAGTTTCATGGATGCATCACACACAAGTGCTTTCCTCTTGAGAAAGGCCACTGACTGAAATTACTAATTCCATATTCCCATCCTGAACACTTGTATAATTCACCAAAAGTTATTTCTATCATGCATCAATTCTAAAATTTAAATAATTTGTTTAAATAAGGAAAACGTTCCAGCGTATTTCCTCTTAAGCCAACTACATTAAGAAATATGTATTACAGAAAAATACAATTAAAGGAAAGTTATAAGATGTCATTTTGAAAATTAAAAACTAAAGATGAAAACCATCCATATTAACAGTTAAAAGTTGAGAGCATCACAGAAGGTTCTGTATCAAGCTCAACGTCAAAAAAATTTGCTGTTTAAGAGAATTAAGTTCTTCATACAAATGTCAATCACTTAAAATCCACGGTTACTTTACACTTAGCTTCTGTACAGCAACTAAATATTTTGACTGCTAACGCACAAACCAGACCTGAATGGAAGGTGAACAAAGAAATGCCCAGCTTTTACACTGTCTCTTAAAAAGCATTTTATTTAAAATTCCTACTCAGTTTTAAATTTTTCATACACAAATTTTGCTTTCTCCCATTTCATTAGAATTTTCAAGCCTTTCCCCAGTTGTGTTCTTACTGCAATTTTGTTCAGTAATTACCACAAACCTCAAATTTTAATATAAATTGAACTAGGATTTCAGGTAGGGGAGAATAATGAACACTGGGAATTACTGTTACCCCTCTTCAAAAGTATACTTTATTTCTTCAATTTAGCATCTATTTTTGTCAGATTGCCAAAGCCTTTTAAAAAAGTGTCATGAGAAGGCGAAGCAAAGCAGGGAGAATGAGGTCTTTATTACAGCCATTGCAACTGTAAATTTCAAACATTTTTCTTCTAAGATTTTTTTACGCAACCTGTTATGGCCTATATTATATGACTCCAAGCCCCATTGAAAGATTATGTCTTTTGCTACTATTTATATGGACATCTAGTAGATGTTTTTGCAAGTGGAATAACGTGATCTCTCTCCCTAAGGCAACCCAGAGGTGAAAATCAGAGCAAAGCTCAGTTACTTCATTGTTCCCAGAATATACTCTAAGGAATTGCAACACAAGATTTGCAGTCCATCTTTCCATTGTCAAACACGTTCTGCTGTCCTCCTCCCAGTTTCAGATGCCGACATGTAAACAATATTCCCAGACACACTCAACCATGCAAATACCTCTCTGACTATTGGTCTGCACTTGGGCAGTTTTGCACAAACAGAAAATTAGCAGGCCATGAAGTTAAACAGAAATTGAAACATTTTGAATACATGAAACAATTGCATGGAAACTAAAATAAAGCCAGAGTTCCATCAATAAACACAACACCACTACAGGACCACAGTCCTACCAAAAAAAAAACCCAAAAAGCAAGAACAAAACAGCATAACATGCTACGTTCTGTATCTCTGTAGTGCACCACCTCTAAATGTAAACTGGTGATGTGTAACCTATTTCCTCGAGTCCTTCAAGCACTGATATCACAAACCCCACTTTTTGCCTCGGTGTTCTGCTTTTAATCAGGTTTGCTGGTGCCTTTGGCCAGTCCCTCCCAGGTTTCTCAGGCTCTCTCCTGGCTGCGCTCTGATCACCAGGGAACAGAGACTGTCCAGGCCCTCCTGCCTGCTCCAAAACACACTGCCTGTTTTACAGCACCAGAGGAGAGCTGTAGCCTTTACAGCACCCTGCCAGTGCCCTGATTTATCTGAGGATATTGGCAACTAAACTTGCACTGAAAACCCAAGGCAATAGGCACATACCCTAACCAGAAGGAAGATCTAGAGCTTGGTAATGTTCTGTAGCCTTTATGATTTTCTTCTAGCCTGTCCTCTGATTTAAGTCCATTCTCCATGGGGAAGCTTTCCTTTCAGTTTTGCAAAACATACTACATTCAAAGAGAGAAGCTACATGTAACTGGAAGAGTGCTGGTACATTATTTCAGATAGTTGCACTAAATGAAAGGATAAATGATCAATGTTCCTTTTCTGTGCCCTTATGAACATGACAACAAAGTTCAGGCGTCAGATATGGTCTTCATTTTTCAATATTTTTCCTATATAAAGGTGCAATGTAATGGGGTTTTCTAGCACTTTCTATCTACGTGTGTTCAGAAAGGGGAGGCCTTGATGCATCTTGCTCCTACTTACAAACATGAAGCTAATGCTCACAACGAATAAGTGAAAAGGCAAAGTGTATGAAAGACACATGCAACACTGCAGTAGAGTAAGTAATTTCTATCTACAAATAAAAGACAGATCAGGAGCACAAGATTCTGTTTCTTCACAGGTATAGAAAAATCCTGTCATTCTCAAAGCCCTATGCTTTGAGATTACTCTGCTTTACAACTAAAGTACAGAATTCTTTATTCAGTACTCTGCTTTGTTTGAAGAGGGTTGGGGAGAAAGCAATGAAGAATGGACAGTATGCAAGCAATCTTAAATCAAAATACAGTTTTAAATCTAATTTCAGGTCCATTGAAATTTACATTACAAGCTTAAATAATATTATGTGCACATACTCCTCCAAGAGCAATTATTTTCCCCTCTTACATTCCAAACCAAAACTTCATTTTTCACATCCATTAAACCATAACTTATTGCCTAGTGTTTCATTAGCCTGAAGAACATCAAACCCTCAGAGGTTCACTGGTATGAAGACCACACCAAATAATTCATCATAACACTGTAAATAAGTTCACAAATTGAAGTTGAAAAGCACTGCCAGGCAACTGAACTTATTGATGAACTAAGTATTCAATTCATGCTTGTTTAGTTTTTAAAGCCCTTATTAAACTAATAAACCAAATAATTCTCACTACTGGACCACTTCCATTCTTTTCTTATGTTTGACAATTTGTCAGGTACATTTCTGTTCTGTCCAGAGAGCCAAAGCTTCTTACTTGCAGACAGAAGGTTCTAACAAGATTTTGCTGATAGGATGAAAGAAGGTCTGAAGGTTAGATGGTTTATAAAGAACTGACATGACCCTAACCCACACTTTATAATCTACTTCCACATGTATGTTAATTAAAATTCTAAACATTGCATTTTGTCCTAGATTGCAAATAAACATTAATATCCTTTATGTCCTAAATACATACTAACCACCTACTAACTTGTTTAAAACATGCAGAAAATACTAGGTCTGGAGGGAAATGGAAGTAAAAATGCAAGAGAGAGAGTGCAGTTTTTCTGTTCACAAAAGCTACAAATCTCCAAATAGCATGGCAAATATAAGCTAGTATAACTGCATTAATCCCCCCAAAAGATTTGTAATGCAACTATCTTTGAATTGAAATTCATAGCCATGAACGCATGTGAGTCCTGTTATTGGTGTCCAACTCCTCTCAGACACTGAGAAATATTAAGATAAGAGGTCTGTGAAATTTCAGTCTGTTATAGCAGTGAACAGCCATTAGAACTTAACAGACCACATCTGTGAACCACAGGTTCCAGGCTTGTGTTTCAGGCACAGTGGAGGTCTACAAACGTAATTATCTGTGTTCTTACTGTTACTTTTCAAGGAGGAGATTCCTTTAAGCCCAGTTCCCACTGTTACAGTCAAGAGCATCAGTGCATAAACAATAATATTCATAGAAAACACATTAAACTACAATAAAACCTACAATAGAGCAATAAATGAAACAATATTAAAATAGAAGGGTCAAAAGTGACAAAAAAGTTGTTGAGGTTTTGAAGAAGAAAAGGTGAACAGCAGCAAATCCTTTATTATTTTATTTATACTATTTCTTCACTGACTGCTCAATATCCAGAACAAAGGACTTCAGTTCTTTCCTCTTTTTCCTTACTGTTCTCCTTGAAGAGCTAGCACACTCTTCCTGCAAAAACCTCTCAAGGTGTTTCTCATATGGTACCGGAGAGCTAAATTAAACCTTGAATCTATAAATACAATTTAAACATTCATACTTTGAAGGAGTGTTTCTCCTTTACTAAAGACTGAAGTGAAAAAAAATATAAATCTCTATGCTGAGGAAGTCAGCAAGAGTAAGTAAAGTATAAACAAAAGCCTGGCAGCATTTCTGGCCAGAAGTGGCCTATGACAAACTGGTGCAAGAAAGTGTCTAGAGTAAAAAAAATAAAATTGAAAATATTTTGGAAATACATGGCATAACCTTCCCAGTTAACCCCCCTGCCCCCCAGTTGTTACTACAACCCTACATTGCTATCATCTCTATTTTGTATATAACACTACAGCACTCATGCTAAAATTAGCTAAAACTATATATTATTTCACAAGAACAAAGCAACATTCCTTATTTTTTGACCTACTCTGCACTCGGATGCTTGTAGCTTAGCCAACCCTCTGCAGCTGCTTCAACACCATGCCAATGCCTCCACTTCCTCAGCCTTTCTATGCTTAGGAAAAAATCTCTGGAGACCTAGAGAGTACTGCACAAACAATACTGTGTCCTCCAACTGTTGCTAAATACAAAATTCATTTTTGCTTCTTTTGTCCCTTTTGAAGGACAGTGAATGTGTACTTCAGACTATTTTTGGTCAATGAAATAATATTTTATTTTCTCTCAAAAAAGGGACGGATCAGCCTAAAAGAAGCCCATTAAAACAGAGGTCAGAAACAGCTCAGGGGATAGGATAGGAGACTGGGAATCAGTAAAGTTGTCTTCCTGGATCAGCCAGGAATCTGTTGCGTGACCCTGAGCAAAGGCAATTCACCTCTTTATTACTCCTCTGCTTTTTGGAGCGTACACCTATCCAGGACACAATCAAGACAGAATAATTATGTGCCGAACTCTGCACGACTATAAAAATCCCCCCCAGTTATATACACTTTTATCGGGGCTTTTTTTGCTGCCAGTGAACACTAATGATAGTCTTGGATGCTCTATTGTACAAAAACACTGTCTATACAGCAAGCAAATCAGCTGGAATCTCTAGGCAATGCTGAAGTACAAATAATTACTAACAGGATAGACAACTTGGCTTACACAATACAATAGGAAAAAAAAGAAAGGAGGACTACTTAAAATAGTAACTCCATATGGTACTATGCTGATTATTAGTTGTCTGATTGAAAAACTACTGCAACTACAAAAAATTAAAATATACCAAAGCAGAGGTATTTCAGCCTCTCTTAAAGAGAATGTTTGTTCCTTATACATTTAAATCTTGTTTTCTAAAGTTACAACTTTCAGTTTTAGGTAAGAACTTAACTGGTTTTTAAAAACTGTAGGAACTTGGTGTTGACAGATATGTTAGCAACAGTTTCTTTCCAAATACAGTCAAGCACATGTCTGTCAAATTTTAGACAACAATTCTGAGGAAATGACTTTAAAGTCCTGGGTAAAAAATGTTTCTTGAGATACCTGAATTCCCCTTTTTTCTGTAAAGTGAGTGATATTGAGAAACATGCATGCTCCAAGAAAATATCTTCATTTAAAAAAAAAAAAAAAAAGCCTTAGACTTCCTGAATTACAGCATCTGAGGCCTGAAGCAGTCAGGTATTAACTATTTGCCACTGTGAGTACTAACAGTAGTTCATACAGGCCAAAGTGATTTCCTCACCAACATCCTGAGAGTGAGTAACATTTTGTTGACAGCACCAACTGAAGCTCCTCTTCCTATCAGACAGCCCAGTCATTTCCACCCCTGCCTTGTGCTGACATAAATGTTCCAGGTAATGAGGAAACAAACCAGACTGACACCCTTCTCAGGAAAAAATGAAGAGCAGAGAACATGCTAGAAAGAGAAGTGAGATGATGGTCTGGTTGTTTTGAAAACTGTTGAGTTTTCATTGTTCCAGTATTTAAAGGGTGGCTGCAAAGACTATGAAGACTCCCTTTTTACAAGCAGTCGCAAGGAAAAGATGAGGAGTAACGGGCATAAGTTATTCCTGGGGAGATTCCTACTGGACACAAAGTTTTTCACTATGAGAACAATCAGTAACTGGAATACTCTTCCCAGGGAAGTGGTGGATTCCCCAACACTGGACACTTTTAAGATTAGCTGTACAGGGTGCCGGGACATCTAGTCTAGGTTTGCCCAGAAAGGTTGCACCAGATGATCCTTGAGACCCCCTCCAATTCTGATTTATTGTTTAGATTTGTCTGTCTCTCATTTTAGATTATTAATAAATAGTTGATCACTGGCCATCAAAGATCCAAAATCATCTTCATTTAAACTGTAAATACAACTACAAGAGAGAAAAAGTCTGAAATATTTTTAGGGAAAATCAGAGGCCTCCATTTAATTTGAGACACACCATAGGACTGACTCCAGCCTGACAGCATAAGTAGCACTGTGCAGTAACATTGTAAATTAAATCTATAATCTCGGCAGTATTCTGTATAAAACACTGAACCTTCGAGAAATCAAATAATTTCATGAAAAACTTTAAAAGAAAGCCACAGAAGTTTACAGATAATATGACGAGGCGTTACTAAGCAGCACTTGCTGACCATTTGAACTGAGATGACTGATTAAAGAAACAGTCCAAAGCACTTGAAAATACCCAGTCCTTTGAATGTTTTACTGTTGAACTCCACAAAATTTTACATACAAAAAGTTTTCAAAAAGAAAGTTTAAATAGGTCAGGTAATTTGCACAGGTATGTGAACTACATTTACAGACCAAATTCTACTATTACCATCATAACAACAAAGGAAGTTTTACTTTGCCCCTTGCTTTCTTTTGTTGATTTTGTTATACAGCAGTCCTCTGATTCCTACATAATGACCATTTTTCTTGGTGTCATATGGGAGTTGTTGATAGTTAATATAAAATCTGTGTAATCTGGAATTTCCTCTTGTGTCAAGCAAAAATATTTGCTCCAAGATGAATTTTCCTAGTAGATCTGAAACCTTGGAGCAAAATGACAGTTAAATTAAACTGACAATTGGAATTGATACATATTCTCCATACTACAGTATATCATTATTATTGATACTTCAATAACTAGATGATTTCTAGGCCTCAGTAAATTATAAAATAATACTATGATTCCATAGGTAAAAAAAAAAAAAAAAAAAATAAAAATCCCTACATTGTCAAACTTCCCTTAGTTTTTGCTTTCTTTAAACCTTGACTACAGACATTTTGCACCTTCAATCTGCAAGGAAAGCACATCTCCAAGTCAGTCACTCTGGCACTTAATATCATAAGTCCTTACTTAAGAAACTGAACAAATTTGTATTTGTTCCCAATGCCTGTATGAGCTGATTCAATCAACTCCAGCAAACATGTAATGAATCACATGATCCTAATACGAAAGCCAAACATTCAGTATCATCTTTAAGATGACACAAACACCTCTGAATCAGAAAAGGATTAATGCTGCAGCACTGGAGAGAACTACAAATAGAGTAAGCAGTGAAGCTTACTGAGGAGGGAAGCACCAAAATGCCTTCCTCCAAACCTAACTGTTGGATAATAGCTTTCCTTAGTTCAGAATCCTTTCCTGTAAACTGATCATTTCCTATTGCCAATGTTCAAGAGTCCTGAGTGTTGCCCTTCTACTCCCTGTACATACATATCAGCTACAACACATAGGTAGCAACTGTAACACCAGTGCCTTGTGTTCATGGTGAAAAACATCTTGTGGAACACAGCAACAATACAGCTGCTCAGGGAAGCATCCGCAGAATCAATTTTTACAAATGAAAATGTAACCAACCTTTTTACTTCCTAGTTAGGCAACAAGCCTGCCTCAGCATTTGACAAAAACTTCAGTGCTCCAACACAGCACTCTGGCCAGGGGACCATTCCCTCTGCTCAACAGAGAAACATCTATAGGCTACTACACCTGAGAGAGTCATTATACAGGAGGATGTCTTAACTCAGCAGTTCAAGTGATCTCAATTTGGCAAGAAAAAACTATATCCCAGTGTTATAAACCTATAATCAAGAGAGAAGAATCTTTATTTTGAAGAAGGCATTTTTGATGCAGCACTGAATGCTTCATTTTTCTTCCTTTCAGCACTGCTGCTTTGTCCAACAAAAGCAAATTCTGAGTGACAGAAAAGTACATTTCCCTCTCTGCCCTGCAGCTCACTCTGTGACTGTGCAATCAATAGTGAAGTCTGAAATGGGAAAAAAACCCAACCAAAACTCAATAGTGCACTGAATGATGAATGCCATACAAAAATGTATGTCCTTGTATGGCCTCAAGCTTCAGAACAAGGAAAGAAGGATCCCTAAAGAAATGCAAACATTCAAGAGACAGGCAATCCTTTGTTACCAAGATTCTTTTTTCTTTTAAGTATCTCTGGTAACAATCTGCACACCACCACTACCATTTTGTAAGTGACATGTTATGAGTAAATTGGGTGAACACAATGAAAATGACCAGCAAGGTCTATCTTGTTGATAAAGTGTACAAAAATCTGCTTCATAAACCCTTCCCACAGACTGTGACTTACAGATGTTATAAAGGTGACACTCAAGACTAGCTTTGTATATTATTTCAACTTTAGTAACAGTCCTTCTAGCACTTATTTTTTGCTTGATCTAACAAAGTAGAATGGAAGGACACTGTCAACTGCACTTTGGATTTTAATCAGGTCTCACCCACACTCAGAGTTGCATCATCTTAATTCAAGGCAGGATTTTAAGCAAGTTAAAGCGGCTTTATGCCCTATAGGTAAATCACCCAATCTAATTTATGTGCAGTAATTCTGCACACCAAAGTAAAAATGTCAAACAGAGGCATTAGGTAGGAAATATGGAAACTCCCTGTGTATACAAGCTTAAACTTAAACCTGGTTTTGGATGAAGTCAGTACCCTAGAAATTTTGGATCCTTGCACTTTCAGAGATACATAAGAATTTTTTGTTTCCGCACCCAAGTAAAGTTGGATACACAGACACAACAGAGGATTAAAGAATTCTCCAGCTACAAGGACAGCAGAGATGCAGGTCTGATACGAATCTGAGCTTTAGTTACGGCAGTAGTTCGTGAAAAAACTGAACCTGAACTGGTTCTTCAGGAGAGGCCAGAGTGCAACAACAGACATTTTCACCTGTATATACGAAGCCTGGAGGACACAATGTGAAAAATTAGAAATACTGGTTCAGGACCTTATATTCAGCATATTAAAGATACTATAAAAAACAAATAGTGAAATATCCATGTCAAAGCTGAAGGGTAGATGGTATTCAGGAAAGTAAAACAAAAGTAAAGCCAGTTATATATTGAAGTGCATTAGTAACATCTTACCAACTAGAAATACAAGATTCCTTGGATAAAGCAGAATTAGCTCTGATCATTTAGGGAAATGATCATTTCAAAAGGTTATATTTACAGTCCTAGTAAGGGGTTGGAATAATTGGGCTGGGAAATGAATAGAGGTTAATGGGACAAAAATTTCATCATGTTGGAAACAGTATCTTCACAAATAGACCAAAAAAACTCCAACAGTTTATATTCCCTATAGATGAAGACTCTTCAGTCAAAAAAGCACTGCTCTAAGAAAGAAGCAATGTTAATTAAAACCTGGTTTTGGGTAGTAGGAAGGACTTTATAGAGGAACAGGTCATAGGAAATAAACTGTCATTAAGGTGAATTAACTTTTTAAATACTGATGTTAGATGAAAGGATAAACCAGTCAGTAATTGGGTATTTCCCCTCCCTCCACCCCAACTCAGCAGGACAAAGACAGGAGTACTGGAGAACACAAAAACCTGGATCTGAAGGAGACTTCGTCATTTCTTAAGTCAAA
>JAVHNF010041615.1:11007-21286 GCA_034783455.1 Micropsitta finschii
CAGCAGGACAAAGACAGGAGTACTGGAGAACACAAAAACCTGGATCTGAAGGAGACTTCGTCATTTCTTAAGTCAAAAAAGCACAAAAATCATCTGTCTGTAGTTGGGGGCACAGACAGAAACAGGTGCCCAAAATGAACTATTCAAATAAACACCTTAAGAAAATCACCAGGACTGAACAGAAGGCCAACAGAAATGCTGAGGGAAGACATACTAAAACATTTACACCCTGAAAGTCAAGAATTGTTTGTGTAAGAAGAGAATTACTTGAACATTTGAATTAGGAAATAGGGACAAAATCATACTTTTTGTTCCACTTTTTAATCAGGGAAAACAAACAAACAACAACACCCATACCCCCCAACAAACAGAAACCAGACCAAACTAAAAAAACCCCAAACTCCAAAAAAACAAACCCCAAGAACCAGAAGCGAAGTACACATTTGTGCCATATAGACATCAAAGATGTCAGTATCCAAAAGGATGTTTTGCCTCTGTCTCCAAGAAACATAGATGAGCAAAATCAGAGGCATAGAGAGAAGGGTAACTGATGAGACATACAAATGCCAAAACCTTATATGAAAGAAACCCATATAGCATGCCATGCTCCACTGTGGGGATGATAATCCAGAAAACTAAAAAACCCAGCACATTAAAGTAGAAATTAAGTAGGAAGATTTTCTTAGTAAGACTATGAGATAAGTTATATGTTAACATATGACTAGCAAGCAGCAAATAACCGCACTTGTGAAAACAATTCAGACAAATATAGAATGCTGAATTTGCTTTAAGTGTCACAAAAAAAGCGTTAGAATGCATTTTGAAAGAAAGAACTGGAGAAATGGAGAGTAAACAAAGACAAACTAAAGTTTTACTCAATATCTGCCTTTGATGAACCGAAAAAAGATGAAGCAAATGCAGTCTACCTCATCTACCTGGACTTCAGTAACCAAAATTTGAAAACAGAACTTCAGTTTATCTGAATCTTTCACTTTTCATATTTAACGTTTCCTTTAACACTATTTTATAATAAAGATTTCACACAGCTGGAAAGGATTTGCACTAGACAGTCTGAGTATTAAACCTTAGAATGGTATTTGTATGACTCTGAAATGAGAAAAAGAAAGCTAACAGTTTTATCTAATGAAGAAATCCTATTGTATTATTTCAGTCACAGGCTCACCACATTATAACAGCTGGAATGTCTAATATGTACCTTCTAAGAATTGAATCTTTTGCCCCAGGAGACATGAAATCTTTTAAAAAATGCAGCCCCTTTCCAAAATCTGGAGAAAGAAGATTCTGAAGCCATTACCTGATTCATGGCTTCAGATAAACATTCACTGTAACAGAACTAGAACTAAAAAGTAGATACAAACTTACAGAAGTACATGCTAGGGTACTTTTGGTATATTTAATTATCTTGTGTCTGTGTTTGTTTTCAGGTGTGTGTGTGTTTGCCAGTCTTTGTTTACATCTTTGAGCAAGCAAGCTAGCATAATACCATGGCCATATGCCACCCTGGAGACAATGGTGTTATTGTCATTCTTTACTTAACAGAAAAGTGCTATTCACATTTTTTAAATTGCTGAGAGTTCATGAAGCTCAACCTCAGATACAGAGATATCAAAATGCAAATGATGTATCTGAGGAAGCAGGCATACATCCCTCATTTCAAGTAACCCAGTCAGTTAAAACTGTTTTCCTTCATTGCTGGAAGACAGTCAGACCACCCAGCTAACATCTAACAAAAGATGAACTGCTTGTCTTTGAGAGAATCTTTCAGTTCAGAACTTCATGAACACTGAGCATAAACAGACAGCAACAATACCATTGAGATAATAGTTGTTAACTGCAGAAATTCAAAACTCAAGGCTACAAGCCAAGAGGCTCTTGTTTTTATTTCTATTCACAAGATTTTAAATATTTAGATGCTCAATAACCCAGCTGTGGATATAGAACAAGGACTTAGAGCTGAAACAAAGACTGCCAATTACTCTGAATGGTACTAGCAAGTGTGTAATGCACCCACAGCAGCAACATGACAATGAAAGTTTCAACTCTCACCATTATTTTTTCCAAGTTTTCTCAGGTGAACAAATGATCCTTAAGTAAATGTGCAAAATCAATTACACTGAAGTGACAAACATATTAAGCCAGATTCTTTCACCATAAAAACTACCACACAAATTCGTGCTTCTTGTCCTACCCAGATTTACAGTTCACATTCACCTGACCTAGTTCAAAATCCCACATTCTTTGCAAAAACCTGCACAGTAGCCTTTTTCTGCTCAGGCTTGCCAAAAATCTCTGCCTCACCTAAATCACAAGAGCTCACAAGATCAGAATGAGCTATTTAAAATTACAGAGTTTACCTGTCAGAGGAGAATAGAATGAAAGCGAGATCTTTCTGAAGAGCATAATCCATTCCTTTCGCCAACACAATCATATTTTGACCATAGATGCTTTTGCAATTTATTTTTTTCATGCATAAGTCAAAAGCCAATGTAAAGTGCTGTCCTTCTATTTCACAGTCTGCCTCAATGATTTCTGTCTCAAATTAGTACACTTCTTAAAAGCAGATTACTGATCCTAGATTACTGCTACACTGAAGAACCCTAATTTATTAAAAGAACTGTTATGAAGCAAAGTTGATTTAAACAGTAACATAAATTAGCATCACTGGAAACAGCTATTTAAATCTAATTTTATGCAGAAGCAAAAACTAGATAAAAATATTTTCTTGGATTACTGATTCATAATACATATGCACGATATAAACCAAGCCATACACAAGACACACATAATAACAAACCAAGCTATAGACTATAGAATGTGATGGATCCTGTAAATTACCCCCAAACCAACAATTATAAAAGTCAGTGCCACTGGCATATAGTAAATAAAATGATATAGGGAAGTCTAGACTTGATTACAGTTATTTAGAGTTACACTTTTTTTGGTAAAAGATAAGAATATATTCTTGTGAATTCCTGAAAACCTGGAATAAAACTCACGTATATTCAATAGTAATAATCTTGGTAATAATTAACTTGTATAAAAATAATAACATTTGCTCTGTAAGAAACTCTCGATAATAATAGTAAAGCTGCACACTTACGTACTTTTAGCCAAAAGAACTACCCTCTTCTAAATTGTTTAATTTATAGGAAGCTGGTACTAACCCCCAGATTAACAGAGGCACGTGATTAAAAAAAGGATCAACCAGGAGCAGAGGCAGGAAATTGTTAACATTTTGTACTAAAAGCTTCACAAGAAAGGATTCCTGCAGCTTGTCAGAAACTCATTCAGAGGATTTAGAAGTTACAATAAGCATACTGATAAGGTATGCAAAATATGAAGGCTATGAAGTCCAACTCCAGTAAAACCAGTCTTAAATCACTGAAATGTGCAAGTGGGAAGATATGTGTTTAACAGGTGAGGTCTAAAATCTGCAAGTCCTAAAGAAATAAAAAGCCTATGATAGCACCAAGAGGTCAAGGTCAATCTCTTGCAAAGCAGCTTCGGTAGGGGAGACTAGCAATATGGTGTGAAACGAGCAAAATTAAAACTTGAGTGTAGGGTGTATTTGGAAAATTACTGTTCTGTAGTATGAAAGAGCATGGTGATTACAAAGGTAGGACTCCATGCCATGGAAGGAATCAAACAGTCCTGCTCTGCCCACACACCCTGCAGCTGCACAGTTCTACTGCTTACCATGTGTCACCCTGTGCAGCTCCATCACCCAGAAAAGGGCTGGGGAAGGGCACTTTCTGCTGCATTAGCAAACTGGAGAAAATCAGGGACTAGTCCATGAAGCATCAGAACTGCAGCATAGGAGAAAAAAGCACCATACAGACAGCTGTGGGAGTGGATTAGAAAGATCTCTCTCTTTTGGTAGCAGTAAAACTAACAGGAGGCTGTGTCAGCTTAAGAAACTGCTCACTCTCTCAAACATCTTAGATTTCCCCCAAACATAATTGCTTTACTATTCTTTTGATATCTATTTTCATATTTAACCTTTGCCAAAGCTTTGCAAGGGGTTTTACAGACACTTATTTTGATAGTCTATCACCAAGCCTGAAAATTGACAGCCAACACAAAACACAAAGAGCATTTAAGAAGGCTTTTTTTTTTTTTCCTAGTACTCCACTTGCTGTCTTACTCTTATGTGAAGAAATACAGCTATAACAGCAGTCACTGTTTCAAAACAGCAAGCCATTAAGTAATCATTTTTCAGTACTTCATTTTGCTTCCTCAAAACCACTCCAAAACATCGTTTTTATTTATGGCATTGCTAGATACAACTAGTAAGAACTTAGAAAAAATGTTTATTATAAATAAGCCTAATTTTACTTTCAATAATACATTATATCACTGTACAACCAAAACCAATCAGAAACCCTGGCAATCACATACCAGATACATTAATAGTGGACACCAAATACAGCACAACACGCTAACCTAAATATTATCCAACCTTGAAGAACGTCTTCAGGACAGAAGTGTTAAAAGATTGGTCTTCTATTAAAGCTTCCAGAGGTGATGGCCAAGATTACAGGACTTCCAACTGTGATTAAATAACTGAATTATGTATAAGAAGTGATAAGCATCTTGATTGCTCGCTGTAATAGGTCAGCTGCCTCGGCAAAATACGGAATAAAAACAGATGTTTTGCACAAAACCTCATCCCCTTATGTAAAACATGAATTAAAACCATCTCTAAACTCTTCTAAAATAGCTGCATGTGTAAATCTCATAAGCTCCAAGGAATTTGCTAGACAACTTTATGCCTTCAAATGTCTTGTACAAAATCCATATTTTTTCAGACCATAAGCACATATGCATATGTATACACATGCACTATTACTCATATGCATACATGTTTATATAGACGAGTGTATACATCCACACACGTGTATTCTGCCCCTCATTGTCCCAAGAAACTTCAAAGTGTTTCTAAGGTCACTATAACTATGGAGCAATCCAAATCTAATTCAAAGTTTTATCGCTGAAGAACAAAGAAAGATGACATAAGCATTAGGTAGTGAAGGAGAATTAGAAACATTAAAATAATTTCTGTAGTTGTTTTCTTTCACTAGAACCAACTATTCCAAATCTGCAACTGGATTAAAATCAACAAGTCTGTTGCATAGTGGCGCTGATACAAGTAAGCAGAAGTAAAAATGACAGTGCAACTCCACAAGTCATAAAAGCCATATTATTATTTGGCGCAAAAGAATCCATTAAAAAGAAGATGTTCTACCAATTCCATCTATTTTTTTTTAAAAAAAAAGTAACATCAATTTTAGAATTGAATTATTAAAAAGACAAAATGTATAAAAATAAATTCTGATTGGTGAATTTAAACTCATTTTTAGTTTGTAATAGGAGTGATGCATTCCAGAACAAACCTTTTGATTTCTTTCACAGTTTTTGGAAACACCACCAGGTTGTGAAGTAATTTTTTTTCCTTGGCTAAAAATAAATGTGCTGTGAATCATCAAGAAAACCATTACACAGCACTTCCTGGGCTCTGTTAATTCCTTTCAGTCGAAAAACTGCAGTTTTCATCCTTTCTGAAGCCACCTTCAGCAGAGTCAAGGCACTTCAAAACATCATTACAACTAAAGCTACCTCCTATGTATACTTACACAGCATTAACATATGACTGTAAATTCACAACTCCTCTAATAAAGCAATTCTCCAGATAAGGCTTTGCTAAATTTGTGCCAGTATTTTACTACAAAGTATCGGATATCAAAAACAAAGCACTATACAGGAAGAACAAGATTGCCAGACTGCACTTCAGATTATGAAAGCAAAAAGGGAAAAATGGCACAAAGTATCACATAGAAGATGTGATTCAGACAGATGAAATGGTTACCCAAACAGGTGTAATTTAAAACCTTACTGCAATATTAAGTAATCCTATATATATACACATAAACAAAACAACAAACTCCAAACAAAACCCAACACATTAATCCACATAGAAAAGTGAAATTTTTCTTCATTGTAACCTTTATTCTCAAAATAACTAAAATTTTAACACGTAAAACCAATGCCTTTCCTGAAGGCTTCACATTTTTGCATGAACTATTTTAAACACCTCCAAACATGGATGAGAGAGTATTTTAAAAGCCTTGTCACATTCTGGTTCTTTTCCAACTGTGAAAACCGTAAGGAAAGACCCTAAGATGTTCCTGAATTGCCTCTGCTTTCTGCCTACCTTGTTACATCAGCCATCAACAAGGTCTTATCCAAAAAGCTAAGTAAAAAAACTTGCAGGAGGAGACCTACACAGTGCTGATATGGAATTTGTTAGAAGTTTATTTATGGCAGTGTTGCCTATTGCAATCAAATACTTTCCTAAAGGATTTATATTGGACTACCAATTATCTAGCAAGTGTTCCATTATCTGACACTGCACACATAATACTCTATGGACCTGTAATACAACACTCATGTAAAGCAAAATAAGGAAGTGGGAAAAATACAGGGAATTTCTGCAAGCAGCTTTTTTTCTGTGAAGTGAATCTTGTCCACAACACTTCAAATTGAAGACAGTTTGCTCTAATTATGCTGTATCTTTTTCCTGTATGAAAATGACACATACCTCAATTTTAAAGAAAAGAAATCAAAGTTACTCTTGCTACTGTTATTTTTAAAATAAGATTTATAGTCTCTGCTATTACTTGCATTAATACTGATCACTCTCAGGGGAGTGGAATGACTGAATAAAAAGTGAATACTATCCATTCCTCCTACTAATCTTTTTGAAAGCAAAATTTTCCCAGGGCAGTTCATACCTACAATGGGCAACTGAGTATCTGGCATCTTGACATACTTAACCCCCCAAAAAAAAATAGAAAAATCTCTGAAATCTATTTCCTGTCTTACCTGCTATCATATAATGGTAACAGTTTTAAGAGTCAGAACTGGGGAAAAAAAAGATACTAGGAAAACCATTTTGACATAGAACATGTGTTTAGAAATAAGGACAATTATGGGCCATGAGAAAACTAAACAGAGGTAGAAAGTATCTGGAGCTACAAAAGGGAATTATTTTATGATGATATGTCTGCCTAGTGAATGGAAAAAATATTAACAAACAGATGAACATCTTGCTATTCTGACATGTTAGGTATGTAGAGCCTTCTCAGAGAGCACAGCATGTTACAGCAGAGCTTCTGTATGAGAGCTCCATTTTAAATCTTCCCAACTCAAAAATCTCCTGCTGGGAAAAACTGATCTGAAGAACTTAATTAACAGCAAGTTTAATATAAGGTCTCTGAAGTGTACTGTTGGTTTTCCTACAAAACAAGATAGACGTAAGCATCAAAGGGAATGAACTCTGCTTGTCACACACAAAAGATATGCTTGTTACCTCCCCCTTTCTTCCCACAGGGTGGAAGGGAAGGGTACGTAAAAACATACAGCTCTGCTGAACAGAACATCCATCACACAGAGCTGACCCACCCCACTGCAGGATGGTATCAGATACAGTATGGGTTCTCTCCTAAGTACTCAAGTTTCTTTTTGGATGCCAAAGGAGTTATTTCTGGAATTATGAAAATTTTACAAATCTCTTCCCATGACCTTTTTGACATTCAAACTTTGATGAATAGCTCCCACACTGGATTGCTCATTCCGAGAAGGAAATTTCATGTTCCTTTTTCTTAGTGGCAGATAAATTATGGATTGTTCACAGCCATGATTAAACACAGTTTACAAATACACTGGCATACCAGCCATTTGTTCTTAATTCAGAACCGCCTGACTTTTTTCTGGCATGACCCCTTTCAACTCAACAATGGACCTTGTCAAAATAAACTTTTAGAAGCTGTTCTGTACCATATCTCACTCGTGTCATAGGTTCCTGTTCCTGGAGTTACACAGTTATGAACTAGGTCCAGAGAAAAATCAAGCTGCAAAAATCAATCACTCCAAAGTCAGCAAATGTCAAAGACATTGCCAGAAACAATGGGCAAGATGCCTGGGCGCCTTGATTTGCCCTTGCCCTATGTGCACATATTATGATCAAGTTTTTAGTTACAAGATCACATGCTATCTCACCCCACAAGGCTGTTCCCTGATTCAGTTAAAAAGAAGAATCAACACACATTTACTAAGCAAATACTCAATATTTTGTCCTCAGCATTTGAAATATACCTTGAGGGCTTCTATACTGAGCACTACTCAAGTCTTTCTACAAAGGCAGACCCCTCAGTTTCCTGCTGTGGTATTCCCTAAGGCTCACTATCATATCAACTAAGTGAGCCTAAGCACTCTCCTCAAAACACATCCCTAAAATCTATAAAATGTTACCCCAAGATCTGAGGTAGAAGAATCCCAGCAAAAAAAAGAAAAAAAATGTTCAAGACTTGTGGGTGCCAAACTGAAACACCCAGCAACGTATTTTTCAGACTATGCAGTCTTGCATAGTATTTTCATTACATATAGAAGTCGTATTTTACTTAACAGAAAATTACCATGAACTCACTTGCATTTGAGAGCTCACAGCACTTTTCCAAGTCAAATTCCAGGTTCTTAAGTTGAACCAAAATAAAATGCAAGTAGTGACTACCTACAGAAATTCTCATTTTAAGTGAATCATCAGAAGGAACCTGGGTAAAGAACACCGTCCAGCTCTCGGCACTGAGCTGTACTCAATAATTAAATTCTAAAACAAAGTCAATGATACGGCTTCTAGTCCCAAGCTTCTCAAATATATACTTGGATGAAAAATATAGGTCACCATACTAAAAATAAAAGGTTTACATATAAAGGGCTGAAATTTTTTTACGGCAGGAGGCGCGACACGCATGACACAACCAAAACCAAACCACGCAACACAGAAAATGCTAGTCATGTATACCAAAATATACATCCTGAAAGCAATTTTGCACCTCAAAGCAATAGCATGCCAAACAGCAACCTGATGAAGGAGAAAAGAAAATAACACCATATTTGAAGGTCTATTAATACTATCTGGGGCAGATTCTAATAACCCAAAACCTGATGGAAAAGAACAATCTCAATAGGAAGCTGAAAAGTAATTAGGGATTTTGGCCAATGCAATGCTTTTTCAGCGCACACACAGTGTGGGAAATGATGAGTACTATGGACACATACACCCAAGACAAAAACTTAAATATAAAAATATTACTTTTGCAGAACGTTGTCAAAAAAACTTCAGCTAGAAGAGTTCTAGATGCAATTAGCACATCCTAAAAGATAAATACCAGTCAAAAGTAATTTAAAATCAAAGAGCAAATGTTCTTGTAATCTAGTCCTGATATTGTTTAATAGAAGCTCTGTGCTGCAAATGGTTCCAGAGGCAAAGATAATAAAAAGCTAAAATAATAATGTTGTTATTAAAAATAAAATGCAAAAAAAAAAGAGTAAAACTTTTATGATAATCCTCAGTTTGTGACTTTTGTACCATATCTACACATTGTATGTAGATGTACACCAAAGGGCATAGTGGAATTCTCTAAAACAAGAATATATTAAATGTAATTAAGGCTGAGAGTAGGGACCTATGTATGTGCCACGTGTACATACACATTTTTATTACAGACATGCAACTGTAAAACACGTTAGCAACATGGGAAGTCAGGATCAATTTTAAGTTAATGTCACAAGAAGAAATACTTTTGTTATTTCCTTAAAAGGGAGAAGTGAAGTAACCAACAGAACAGAAGTATCACAAAAAGTAATGTCTTCTCTATCCATTAATATCTTTAAATGAAGATCTCCTTCCAGCAAATGCACTTTAGCCAAGCACAAACTGCATTTCGGTCAGGTAAGTCAAAAGCTTCATTATTACGAGAGCTAGATGAAAGAACAACCTGCAGTATGTAAAGGATGGCCGACTAGGTGATGTAATGGTCCCTTCTGGCCATGTTCATTATCAACAACTGTGTCAAAGGAAACCATGCAATAAACACATCATTATAATCAATTAAATCATTCCCACTCTCACTAACCTAAGACTCCCTCGAAATCCTCTTTGCTGGGGGAAAGACCACCTTTGGAGATGTCATCCACAAGGTAGAATAGCAAGAATAATCCCTATGCATCCTCCTTGCTTATATTCAATCACAATTTGATATGTACTTCATCTTAGCCTCTCTCACACACACTGCTCTTGTTTAAAAGAGAAATAAATTAAAGATGACCAGGTTTGGGGTTTTTGCAATTACTTACTCAGTTACAGTATTTTCTGTCAGCAGACAATCTAACATCAAACCAGCGATACTTACCAAAGCAA
>JAVHNF010041630.1:0-16649 GCA_034783455.1 Micropsitta finschii
GAAGTTTAGATTGGATATAAGGAAGAAATTCTTTACTGTCAGGGTGGTGAGGCACTGGAATGGGTTGCCCAGGGAAGCTGTAAATGCTCCATCCCTTGGCAGTGTTCAAAGCCAGGCTGGACAGAGCCTTGGGTGGCATGGTTTAGTGGGAGATGTCTCTGCCTATGGCAGAGGGGTTGGAACTGGATGATCTTAAGGTCCTTTCCAACCCTAACTATTCTATGATTCTATTCTATGATTCTGTAATAAGGGTAAGATCACACACATTGAAAAGGGAGCAGGGGACAATTTTCAAACACGGAGGCTTCACACCACTGCCCTCTGAACTCACCAGCTCCTGCAGAAAGAGGTCGTTGGCCATGTGCACAATTCGGTCCACACAGATGATGCCGCCAATACTGTTCACCTCGATGTCAGAGAGGAACGTGAGAACGAGGATGGCTTCCACCAGGAGCTGCCTGTACTCAGGCTGGGGTACATGGTTCAGCACTGATTCCACGTGCACAGCAAACTTGATTTCACACGGTGTCATCTAGCAAGTTTGAGTGGAAATGGAAAGAAAAACTGGTAAATCCCAAAGCGTGGCTCATCACACCCTGCAAGCACTTAAACATAGGCTCCTCTTTGCACATGAGGGTAGGCTGACCAAAGTGAACAAAACGTTTGTGTGGCTTTAGCACTTACAGAAGCTTTTTGCATTGCTAGGCCCTGCAAACAGTTAAGCAACTTCCAGAAGACTCCTCCGGCCCTGCAATCCATCACACACATTTTAGTTACATACAGGAAGGCAGATGCTTAGCTAGCAAATTAACTCTTTGCTCCTCATGCTGTGGTCTGACGCACTCTGCCTTGTAAGTATATTTCTGGCATCACAGGTTAGTTGCAAAGCCAAAAATCACTGCTGAGTTTTAAAAATAACCACCTGAATGCTTTTCCACACAGAGGTATAGCTGTATTGTCTGCAGAGCAGCTTCATTTGCACTGGCATTGCTCTACGGGTGAATGTGAAAGGCTGCTGCCTTAGGAGGTGTGTCCTTGTTCATTTAAATAGCAAAATTAGATACTGTCAAGGTCCGACAGGCTAAAATATAAGGCTAAAAATATAAGCCTATTTATCTACACAATAGGGATAAATAAAGCTCCCCATTATGAAAAAGAAAAGAAAAAGAAGTGTAAATTTGGCAGAAAATTCCAGTTTCTCTTGTCAGCTTTCACCACCGTTCCTCAGACAAAAAGGAACCCAGAGACAAATCTGAGGGAACCAGACAGAAAACCAGTCTCGGACACACAAGCACCACTTCTGCACTTATGGATTACTGTTCACAAGAGTTTGTTTTACAACTGTAAATTCAAAACTTGCCAGAGTGCCTACTAAGGAAAAAAAAATGTGTAAGGAAATGTGACGGATTTAAGGAGTCAAAGCTTTGGTTAGAAACAATCATTCCGAACTGATACTTTTGAGACTGTGATGCCAAAATATACTGGCTGCTGTTGCAGCATATTACGAAGTGGCAAGCAAGGGGTCTGCTTTATTCTAGCGAGGCAGTGGTTTCCCCTCAGCCGGCCCAAAGGACGGTCATCAGCCACACTCTGTCAAGCACTGCTCTGTTAGCTCCAAGGGTCAGGAAAGGTGTGCGGAGAGCAGGCTAAGCAAATGGGAAACTTGCCACAGACTCAATCCCAGGACTGCCCATCAGGAACTCAGTTGCAGAGCCCCAGGGAAGTGGGTGGAGGTTCTGGGGGAAGGCCCCGTTCTTGTAACCTTCCTAAAACCAAGGATCTGCAAGAGCATCTGCACCTCACCTTGCAATGTCAAACCAACCCTTTCAGGCAGGGGGCTAGAAAATCGTTGGCATTTTACTGTACCTCTCTGGTGGTTGAAGAAGGAAGGACATATCCATCAATGGACAGACCATGGCACTGAAACAACATTTTGACAATGATCAGAAATTACAGTTCTTGCCAGTAAATCTGAGGCTTCTCTGCTCTAAGACAGTATGTGCCAACTTTCAGTTAACCCACCCCCCCCCCCCAAAAAAAAAACCCAACCCAAAACCCCCAAACAAAACCAACAAAACCTGCTTAAAATATTATTTCACCTTTGCTGAAGGAAGTTATTATATAACATGGCAAACATTAGAAATAGCCTGACATGACATTGTCGAGAGCGTGCTGTGCTCCAGTCCAGCTACTGAACGGGAGGAAAGTACTTGGAGAGCCACTACAGCAAGAGGCACACAAAAGAGGGAAACAAATCAGTGAGAACATTCTGTGGGAAAGGATGTAGAAATAAAAGGTAATGGAAAAGCATGACAACAGACCACTGAAGTGAGAACCTTTATTTTTCAGTTTCACTAAAACAACATTTAGCTGAGTGTTTCAGATCCAGGGCACTGCATCTCAAGGATGTCAACATGTTGTGGTGCTTGGACATGGGCCACCGACAGTGAGGGAGAGGTGGGGTTAGAAATACCAAGTTGCACACGAGGAAAGAGTGACAAAATCTAACTGGTGAGAAGGCAGGCTGAGCAGTGACACATCTGGGTGCCTGAGGTACAAAAACACACCCAGAAGAGACAGGTTTTATGAATGCTCCTAAGAGTTTAAGAATGAAATACTGAACATAAATAAGCACAACCGATTTCAATAGCCAGAAAAAACATTCAGATACTCCCAGCTATTATATTAGGTCAGGAAAGAAGTGATGCTCACTCTACTGGAAGATCCAATTAGTAAATAGCTGCAGGGTCATACATGACTCATCTTGGCTGACATCAACACTAACAGCTTAAGGATAAGTGATTTCAGAAGGATAACCAAAATCAACCCAAGCACATCCTTCCCCAAAGTGTGGGCATGAACTGCTCAGTGCTGCAAGGTGCTCAGTGATGGCTTTCATCCAGCACACCAGAACTGGTGCATAATCACTCTGAAATGAGTAAAAACTTGTAAGTCCTACCAAGTACTTCCTTGAGAGCTGCTTCAACACATTTCCATGCCCCTGGTCTCCAAAGGGCTGGCAAGGACTTATTTTCACTTTAAAAAACCCAAACAAGAAAAAAAACCCCGTTAAGAATGCCATACAGCTCAGAAGGGCCAGTGAGAGACCCTGAGACATTTTGGAAGAGTCAGTAGTTTCCTACTTCATTCCTTGCAGCCCTTCTGAACCACTGCACTGCAGTGCCACACAGCCCTGTCCACAGCTTGCATTAGGCCATGGGTGATGCAAAACAGACAGTGGTGGAACAGAATCATTCAGCTGAAATTCAAGCGCCAGTGATTTCAGAGAAAAAAATACACTTCCAAACAAACCTGTAAACTTCTGTTAATGGAACCCTTCTATGCTCAAGAGACACACTCCTACTAGTGACTCTAGTTTCCACCAGTTTTCCAGCTGAAGACAAACTTCAGCTCCCAGCAACATGCCACCTCTGGACTACCATCTTCCCAAATTACCATACAGCTTGCTTGCTTCCCACCCTCCACAGCTGCCAGCTTACCTTCTGAAGGATTTTCCACACTTTCTCATAAAAGCCAACAGGAACCCTATTAATAGCACCATCAAGCCTCCTCCTGCGCAGCCACTGCCCTTTTCTGTCACCCCAGCTCATGTCTTCACTGGAGCCGGAAGGAGAAGCACTAGTGGGAGACGATGGAGTACTGCTCCTCTGTAACAAACATTAAAGCCTCAGTTAGTTGCCTTCTACCACCATGCTACTCCTGCTGAATGTATCATTCTGTTACAATGCTACTTCAGAGGAAGGGAAAAAAATGCATGCTATCATATCATACAAAGTGATGGAGCAGGACTGATCCCTTCCTCTCCTTTTCACAAGCTTCAATTCCCCAGTACTTCGATCATTTCTCAACAAAACGGGAAAGCAGTTCAACAAGACGTGACCCACTAAACTTCACTTCTTTGTTCAGCACAAAGCCTGACTATTTTAATATGCATGAGATGGCTGTCAGGGCAGTGTCACTGGTGTGCAAGATGGTGGGATTTGCAGGAAGGCTGGACTCACTTGGATTTTGGGCTCAGTGTTGTAAGAGAACCAAAGGGTCTGTGACTCCAGCAAGAGAGATCCTCCATGCAAAAAGTTCAATTCAAGTAAGCAGATTAAAAACTAACTTAGTGTGGTCGTGTAATCATCGTGCCTTCCTCTCTCTATCAGTCTTGTTACCTTTATTGTCACTACTGCTCTATTATTTTACTCAGACTTTGGCATTGAATTAGGCAGTAAATCACCTTCAAAATTGTGGCACCACCACCAAGTTCTTGTTCCCATTTCCACACACTGAGTTTGCCCACTGTCGGCACTCCCAGAGACTGTGCTCTTCTGTTTTCATGTTCCCTTTTGCACACCTATTACTTTCAGCCCAGAAAGGACTTCACTGACAGCCCTGTCTCAAATCTCATCATCTCTGAGTAAGAAACCACCTCAGTAAAGTACTGGGAAGGAGGAAAACAAACAGAAAACTGTATGTTTGCGAAGGGTACACTCACTGATTCTGCACAGACGAGCTCTGCAGAAAGACCAGCAAGTAAGAACAGAACTGGTATCAGTGAGGCATAGGTGGTGTCCCCTTGATGTTTTGATGCTTGCCATTCTTTTCCACTGCACACTGGCCAAGACAGAACTTCCTCCATCCTGCTAAGCAGAGCTAGAGGAGGAGGCAGGTCAGCAGAGGGAGGTGATGCCAAGCAAAGAAATCCATCTGCATACAATAATTAACCTGGCTACTCAGGTGGTTCAGAGAAGCAAAGGTCTCATTGAACAATTCTGTGTACCTGAACCAAACACACAGCTGAAGCCAGTCTTTCTGCCCTGGTATGTGAGAAGAGAGATGGAACAGCACCCTGGCAGCTGTCAGGCCAGGCCACGGGACTAGTGGTACTCTGCAGCTGTGTATTTCGGACACCTGGGAGATGTGTCATTGACAGCAAGTCTGGAGACACAGAAAGCCATGATCCATAACCACCTGTTCAAAGTGCACATGTAGCTGCAAACTTTCTAACTCTACATGATGGATTTAGAGCCTCAGACTTACCCTAAATTGTCAATGTCTCTGTTGGTAAAATACTGAAACAATTATCTTCCTTAACAGCAAGAGCTTAAGAAGAGCTACACCTCACTGCCTTCAAAGATGATGACTTGCATGAGGAGATACCCATGACCATAAACCCCCTGTCTGAGCAACACGAAGCTATTGTGGGTTCCTTTCTGCTAGGAGACTGCCAGCATTTATCAGCGCTACATTACTTTTAAATACTGATGACACCTGTAACATTATCCACCATCAAGTAGCTAAATCTGCTATAGTGCTTTATCTGCTACAACTTAAGCTTCAGAAGAACTAAGCAGATCTAAATGCAAGGCTCAACTTCTATTAAAAGATTAGTAATGAGAATTGGTTCCCAATGAACATGGACAAGACAAAGAGACAGGGTTTGAAAAAAAGTTTTTACTCAGGAGAGGTCACAGGAGACATCTATGGTTAAGAGCCTTGTACACATACAGGGTGAGGAGCAGGGGCAGAGCTGCGGATAGGGTTTTACCATGGAAGCAAACATGCTGCTGCACATGGAGCGGCCCTCACGAAAGAGCTACAGAAGAAAACCAGACACCAACACATAGACAGGCAGCTGGGACAGAACAGGAGGCAAACAAGGTTAAGTAACCCATATGTGTGAAGACAAGAAACAGGGAATAAACTTGGGTACTCAGAGGAAAGAAAGGTCACCTTGCTGCAGAAAGTCTGTGGGCTGCCAGCTGGGTGGGCAGCACTAAACAAACAGCTGCAAGGCAAAATTTCTGCTGAAATGTGAATGCAGCACCCCGGAATTGCAGCATTTTTCTGTAACTGTCCACCCCAAACCATGCTTCCTAATCCAGTGTTAACGGTTCAGGCCGAGGCAAAGGCTTGATGTTCAGAGGTGTTACTACAGGTGCTTGAAAATGTTCCTTGTAATACAGAGTTGATTCCCCCGCAGCCAAGATGACATTAAATTAGTACCTAGAGCTTTATTCAGAGAATGCAGTGAGACATGGCAGGAAGCAGCATGAATGGCAAGGTGAGGGAAATAAAAATAAAACCAGCCAACTCCTCTTCTGTGCAAAACGCAAGGTTTCCATCGAATGCAGAAGCAATACAGGAACTGCATTTCCAACCTCAACAAAGGTCCGAATACTTCAGCTCAGGTCCTCCTCTGTAGTTAAAACAAAATAATGCTGCCACCTAGTGCCTAATCCCTCTTCCTTCCTGGAAAGGCCTTCAAGTCAGGCACCTGCCTTAGGGCTGCAAGCCCTGCACAGACTGAAACACCAAAGTCACTTCAGGGGCAGTGGAAAGCAGCTACAGCTATCAGCACATTCACAGCCATACCACAACACTTGACCACGGCATGGCTCAAACAAAGGTGCCTTTGCTTCACCACCTTATCATGTCCTATGAAGAATCCTTAACAGACCTTTACTGTCACCATCAAATGCTCTATGTCAAAACCATGCAGAAACGCCACTCCTTTCTGAAGGCTGAGCAAATACGTTTCATACAATCAAAGGAAAACATCAAATACCTCCTTAGCAAGCTGCAGAAATGGCCTCAAATTAAATGAAACAAGCTTACTTGTTAAGAGGGCCTTTAAAAAATAGGTTTTTAATACAGAATGGTTTGCACTGGAAGGGAACTTCGAAAATCATCTAGTCCATGCAACAGGTAGGGACACCTTCCACTAGACCAGGCTGCTCGAAGCACCATCCAACCTGATCTTGAACACTGCCAGGGATAGAACATCCACAACTTCTTTGGGGAACCTGTTCCAGTTTCTCACCACCTTCTTGTGCTCCTTGTGTCTAATCTAAACCTGTCTGCTTTCAGTTTCAAACCATTGTCCCTTCTGCTATCACTACAGGATCTCATAAAGAGCATCTCCTCATCTTTCTTATAAGCCCCCTTTATATATTGAAAGGCTGCAACAAGGTCCTCTTGCAGCCTTCTCTTCTCGAGCTGAATAACCCAGGCTTGAAAAAATAGAACCAGTCTTATAAATGTATTTTATTTGACCACTACCTTCCTATTTGTCTAGAGGAAAAGGAAATAACAGTACAGGAAACGAAATAACAGTAGAGACACAAAATAGAGAAATCAAAGCCACCAAGAGTTCTTTTCCAAGTGTATCTTTTCCAGAAGGAATGTGGACCACTTCAGCAACTGGGGCAGAGTACAAGAATGAACATGACTTTTCCTTAGCTAAAGATAAGAGCTGTTTTAAACTTGATATTATGACTGCAATCAAGTTTGTTCACGTTCTTCTATATTCAGCATATGAAACAAGAACAGAAAAGAAAGCACATTTTTGGAGGAAACATCCCCTTACTGCCTTCTATTTAGTGATCAGCTTTAAATCAAAGGATCTTTTGAAACTTCTGTCCTTTACCAAGAACAAAACCTAACATAACACAATTCCAGAACAGCTGCATTTTCTGATGAGCACTGAAAGAAAATCCTCACCTGCTTCATCTCACTCTTCAATTTAGTAATACCACTTCTTTCTGTTTTGGTTGCTCCAGAATGCCCCATTTCATGAATAGAAATTGAAGGGCTGGATGAAGAGGAATCTCCAGGTCGCACTAAAAGAAGCAAATGGACATTTTTAAAATTCTAGGGGTAGAAAACCAGATGACATTGTATCTGGAGCTAAAGACAAACACATCTTTCACAAGTGTACAATGCTCCTTGTGACAGCATCCTTGCAAATAACATCGACAGTTCAAGATTTCTGCATCAAGTAAGGGGCCTAGATCCACACTGTGATATCAGGACCTGATTTTCCAAGACACGGAACAATCATAGCTTTAAAAATGTCAAAATTGCAAGGAATCTGTAAGGGCCTAAGAATGAACTCAGCAGACAGCTGACATGCCAGTGCTTGTCAGACACACTTCCTGCATGCAGGTTAGATATGCCCTTTTCATGGTTTTCATTCTGGTCACCAAAAATAATTTCATTTCAAAAGTTTGCCTACATATCACTGAAAACTGGATACAATTGTATTTCAGTGCAAGATGGCTTCCATTATATTCGTTTTGTTTATTCCACAGCAAATATACACCTGTGGGTGTATTGGCCATCCACAATTAATACATTACCTATACCTCTATTTTACGTGCTGAGAGAACAGACCCCTACTTACAAGACAATCTAACTTTATATTTATAGTTCTTACTTAACATACACAAGTACCCAAGTGAACAACTTACAGCTTCTTTCTACTCCAAACTCTTTTCCACTGAGAATATGGTGTAGAAGATTTTTCATATCAAAGGGGCTTAGGTTCATCAAACTCTCTGAAGCTTCTTCACCTAGTTAGAAAACAAAAGAAGAAAACCCAAGCATCATTATAGGTGGTTTATACCTTGTTTTTGTATGTAACTGTTGCTGAATGCGGTTCAGTCACATTTACCTTTGTGGCTAAGGCTTTCTCTGAAAAATTAATCTGTAGAGTCACATTTCAAAGAAAATTCACTTCAGGACTAAAGAACAAACACTGTATGGAAATAACACTATTTGCATTAGTGGACGTTATGCTGGAGCTTGTGTGAAATCTCACTGAAGCTGATGATGAGAAAGCAATTGTTCCTTTGTAAAGCAAGATCAATTGGAAAGGTATTACAGCCATCTCCCAACAGCAGCTGACACGCAGAACTAAATTACAGAACCAGTTACTCCATAACAAAATGCATGCATGTGGAACGCTTGTTGTGTTTTATTTGACTGAAGGATCATGCTTCTGAGAGAAAGAAAAAGCACATACATAGACATAAGCACACATGTGCATCACAAATCTCCCATAGAAGAACATGGA
Source organism: Micropsitta finschii (assembly GCA_034783455.1). Taxonomy (NCBI): domain Eukaryota; kingdom Metazoa; phylum Chordata; class Aves; order Psittaciformes; family Psittacidae; genus Micropsitta; species Micropsitta finschii. The sequence continues at coordinate 8,867 of JAVHNF010041630.1, forward strand.
AAAGGCAGCAAAGAAGCTGACAACAGTGTACAAAGCAGCTGGTGTTTAAGGCTAAGGAGTAACAAAATGGACCCCAGAAAAAAACAGATTTTGCAGTGTGAACAAAGAAAGCACTTTTCACTATTCAGCTACAGGTTTGGAGGAGACAGGGCCTTCTGTATGTTATTCATACAGGATGTGGTTCTGGGTCACCTATCTAGTTGAAGATGTCCCTGCTCATCACACAGGGTTTGGACCAGATGACCTTTGAAGGTCCCTTCCAACCCAAAGTATTCTATGATTCTATTCTGTAATTCTATCCCAAAAGAGGAGGGTGGTGAGGCACTGGAATGGGTTGCCAAGGGAAGCTGTGAATGCTCCATCCCTGGCGGTGTTCAAGGCTGGGTTGGGCAGAGTCTTGGGTGACATAGTTTAGTGTGAGATGTCCCTGCCCATGTCAGGGGGTTGGAACTATATGATCTTAATGCCCTTCCAACCCTAACTATTCTATGATTCTATGAAAATTGCTTGGCTCCTTTTGTAAACTTCTCCTAAGGGAGAAATCTGCTACTCCCAGTGACAGCTACCAATTCAAGTTAAGAGAAAAGTGGCATCCAAAATGGGCTCCATCTAACCCCCTCTTCACTCCATGAGGGAGAAAACTGGGGAGAGACCAGAAATCTGCTTCCACAAATTTATCCTCATTTAGGGTGTGCTAGGGCATCAGAAATGGTAACAAGAACTGAGCCACAAAAATATGGCCCAGATCATGCTCCTAAGTAGCAGCATTTCACTACATACTGGTCACATTAACTTGATTACTTTCCATGACTGCTCCTTCTTAGACTTCTGACCCCTGTCAATAAGGAAAATCCTTCAGTGATTTTTCAGACCTCTCCTCAGTCATCATCATCCTCAGATCTCTCTCTAGTTTCAATTATTTTTTATTTCAATTCCAAAATGAGTTTTAAATATTTTGCCTTGCACCACTTGTTTGTTACTTACTTCTTGAGTTTTTGTAGGGCATATACAACATCCTGGGGGCCTGTAAGTTTTTTTACTGATATGTTGACGAAATAACATATTGCTAGCTGAATTTTAAACAGCAAATATTTTACAACTAAGCACATTCAAAAGGATAAGGCTTACACATAAGAGGAAGATCAGCAGTTACTTTGAATAAAACCTACCAGAACTATGAATTAAGGCTCAAATGCTTAGAAGATACCTAAGGGCCTAATGCTCATTGATACTGGTGGCACTGAGTCCTGAAATACACACAGATGTACAATGTGATGACCTATACCTCAAATGCTTACTGAAAGCCATGGTAATGAAGTATTTAATGACCACTTCAGTTTGAATAACTGGGGGATTGTAAGATAGGAAGCTTTCACAAAGCCAGAAAGTTATTTTTGAAGCTTGTAGCTGTGCGTGCTGAACGAAGAAGTTAATTGAAGTATTTAAGACATATAAATGAAAAATCAACCACTGAGGTGCAGCAGAAATAATGCCTTGCGTACCCTTATGATAAAATTGCTCTTACCTGAGCATTTCAGACTTCGGGCCAGCTCAGTGGCCATCACCTGAATTATCAGACCAATGCGGAGCCTGAGCATCTCCACAAAAAGACTAGGCTGTGACCGGACGTACATCGCCAAGTACATAATTATTTCCTGCAAGGACAAATCCATAAGGGCACCCATTCAGAGTGAGTCCTCTTGGCTTTCCCAGTCACAGAGCAAACATTGGTGCCACACTGGGCACAGCTGAAAGAACAATTTTTACACATGCTACCTGCCTGTGTCAGGACTGCTATACTGATGTCTTGGCCGCTGGCTTCATAAATCAGATCTATGAGCTCCTCAGGTGGTAGTGGGCTACAAAAAAGGCAAACCACAGTTAGTTATTCAGGCACTTGCTATTAACTTCTTGAACAAGCACTGGAACCAAATCACCTAAAAAACGTGTGCCACAAAGGTGCCTACGGTTTTGCCTGCATGGTTACAGCTCCTTCCAAAGGTGAGGAGTAAATTTTAAACCAGCTTTTGACTACAAGAAATCTGGAGAGGGACTTCTGACAAGGGCACGTAGTGACAGGACAAGGGGGAATGGCTTTAAACTGACAGAGGGGATATTCAGATTAGACATTAGGAAGAAGTTCTTCACTACAAGGGTGGTGAGGCACTGCACAGGCTGCCCAGAGAAGCTGTGATGTCCCATCCCTGACAGTATTCAAGGACAGATCGGATGGGGCTTTGAGCAACCTGGTCTAGTGGAAGGTGCCCCTGCCCATGGCAGGAGGGCTGGAACTGGATGATCTTTAAGGTCCTTCCAACCCAAATCATTCTATGATTCTATGATAATAGCAACAGAACAGTACCAGCAGGAAGATGAAGAGCAGGCTGCTTCCGTAACTAAGGTAGAGCTCCAACTTACGTGGTAATGATTTTCTCACGGGGTTCTGGTGGCAGGCCCACTGTAAGCTGTTTGTGATGCGACAGAAGGTCTGTGCATGCCTATTAATAATTGGACAGAAAGCAAAAGACCTTTCTCTGAGTCACACTGAAGTGCAACCATTTTTAATTCCCCAAAACAAACCATTCCTTTACAAATTTTTAAGTGCATTTCTATTAATTACCAGACATGCAGATCCAGCAGAATGCTGTTAAATAGTTCCCAAAAATCCCCTGAGGTCAACATGGCTATGAGAGTCTGCCCAGGCTGAAAGCCTGCTCCTAAACAATGAAATCAGCAGCTAACGATTAGGGACTCCAGTGAGGCTGGCTGATCAATAAAGGACTTTACCCTTTATCATAAGATAAACATTTGTTATTTATTTAAGACAAAAAATGTTTTTAATCAGTGAAGAACTTGACAGTATTAACTAAAATGAAATAAAATAAATTAAATTAAAATAAAATATCCGGAGTACTAACATATCTCTTAAAACAAACAAATATGGAATATATTGCATCACATTTCTGAATTAGGCACCCTGATACATTCTGAAATAGATGCTTGCCTTAGATCTACAGTGTTTACTTTTTTATATCTATGTCCTTTAAAAGTGGGTGTTCAGTATACTTGTTTTAGCATCCTGAATCAAAGACCTCATAGAACAAGGTTCCTCTGATTCTGAAGTCTGCTTTCCCTCACTTAACATGGAACAAAACAGATCATCTCTACTCACTTGCTCCCCAATTCTTTGTCAGTATCTTCTCAACTGAAAATACTCAGCTGCCTGTGAGCCTGTCTGTACTGCTCATCCATCATGTCTTGAGGATGGAAAAGTTCATGTGCTTAATGAAGTACCATGCAGCGTGATTATCACAAATTGCTTCCTGCAGATACAACTGCTGCTAAAAATAGGGCATCCTAGGTGTGACAGTCAAAGCTTTGAAAATGGGCAGGAATTTTACAAAGAGCTCTTCAGAAATAATCAGGGAAATGTAGGAAAATTAAACAAATACTTTAGAGTACTTGAGAAGAAATTCAGCAGCCAGCCAAAACTAAGGGTAACCAACATACCCTTGGCTATGATTTCAGCTATGTAGATGTCGTCTTCATTAAAGACTGTACATACCTTTGGCTGACATCAGCTTCTTGTAATGAGCAGCCATATGATCTTGAATGATGTGCTGGTTGGATAGCTTGCAGGAAAGCCCAGGAGAAAAAGCTGCAAGAAGGAAATCTCTCAGTTCATTCAACTGGGCAAGTGATGCCTCATGCAATAAAGGCTCTAAAAACTTTTGAATATTTATCCCTTCTTGCCTGAAATAAAAACAAGTCAATATTCATTTATTCATTTCAAAAAGTAAGGGTAATACAAAAAGTAACATGAAAAAGTGGTAAATTACTCTCATTTTGTATGGTTTTCGGACACCTGAGAATTATAACTTGCAATAAGTAATGTATGAGCCTTGGATATTATAGAACTCTGGAGGGTAATAGAGGATCTCACTGCTTAATATCTGATATAATAAAAAGCATTTACATTTTGAAAGATTTAATACTAGAGAGTAGGACCAAGTAGTGTAAAAAGCTGCATATTAATATCTTGGTAATACCAGGCCTAACTCTAGCACTCTGTAGTGAAGGAAATGGACTGGATGCACACAAATGTAGAAGTAGGGCCAAAAAGGAGCCAGAACATGGAACAAAAGTGTGTTACACACAGACTGACCATGACACTCCTCTGAATCTCTAACCCACAAGAGTTCTCAGATTAGAAAGAACTTGTCTCTGTATCTGACATCAGTTCATTATCCCAGGAAAAAAAGCCAAGAAGCAGATAAGCGTTTATTCATTTCATACTTTAACCTGGCAGGGGCCAAGATAGATCACCATCTTCCAACCTGTTTGTGAATATAAGTATTATTTCTGAAATCCCTCTGTAATCATCAGGCAGGATTTGTAGATGGGAAGTTGCTAGCAAATAATATTAAAAACTAAACAGCATACTGGAGATCCGAAATTTAATGTGCCTTTGGCCTTCTCTCCACAGACACAGAAACAGCCCTTAGACTGAGATAATCAGCCCATCTACCCTATTAAGATTTGGCTTTCTGACACAATGAAGTAAATGATTGTTTCATCTTTCATGTCCCCAATGTACGATTTCAGTTAATGTCTTAGTTTCAAAGTTGACATTGTATTTTGAAAGGAGAAATTGGGTTTAGAGTGTGGGAATCAATCCTTCTAACCTCTCTTTGGCTTCTTTCTTGCTGTGCTGCTTTTTCTAGTCTAAATCTCTTGCCTAGCAAGTGAGACAGTGCTACAAACTGGTTTTCACAGCTAAGGAGTTTGACTACATTCAATTTATTGTCTCACCTTTTGAACAAGCACCATGAATAAGAGCAGGGCAGAACACTTATTGCTGTATTTGTTGCTTCATTTAGTATTATTTACTAATGTACTCCTGCAAGTGACTAAAAGCCTGCCCAAAGGGCACTGGCATGAAGACCTGCTTTCAGCAGCCTGTCCAGGAGCAGCATCACATCCCGACATGACCAACTTCAGAAAGGTGGTGTTACTTTAGCTCCATCCATTCTGGTTTTCATTGAACACATAAGCACAGCCAGAGTGCTTATATGATAACACAGATAGGTACAAACAGAAGTAGGGACCCTGTGTTTGCTGTAAATCCATGGAGAACTTGGTGCCAAATTATGACCAAATTCCGTTTATTTCTTGTCTCAATGAAATTTAGCATGAGTAGTATAGGTACCACTATGGAATCCAGTGCTTGAAGCAGACAAACATAAAGCTCACAACACTTCTAATCATGAGCTTTCATCATGTCTCCAATTTCAATCAGGGAAATCGCACAATAGGTGTCAGTACCATACTAAAGAGATCAAATAGTTACAATCAGTGCTATTCTGTTTCAAAGCTTTTATGTGCTTGATGTTAGTAGTTACTCGCTCACTTCCAAAACTTTGAAAACTTAATTTTTTCATGAATTTTGCTAATTGTGCTGCAACCTGCTGCTGGCAAAAGCAACTGGAGCAAGCTTTCCAGTAATACCCATCACCATCCCTACCTGATAGAAAGTGGGAAACTACCGAATTCAAGGTATAGAAATGCCCTAAATCACAGCAGCTAGAGACTCTTGTCACTAAGGCAAAAACCCCAGTATTTTGGGAGATGCCCCAAATCTTTCCCTGATTGGCACTGTCAGCCTGATTTCAATATATGCAGCGAAGAAGACAGCATGACAGAAGAGCAATGTGATAATCCAAACAGTATCCGAGGATTAAAAAGGGATGGAAAATCCATTTATAAAAAGAACATTCTTCTCCAAATGAATTACCAGCCCAAATTTGAAACGCTGGAGATATACAAGACACTAGTAGTTTAATCTGATTTTTGTTCTTAAAATCTAACTCTATCCTGGGTCAGAAGATCACTACCATTGTGCAATAAACCACATTGTGGTTATTCCTATGTAAGGAAAAAAACTCACAGATTATTTTCTTTGCCAAAGACTTTCTGTTGAACTTTGGCAACTCATTTGGTCTTTCTGTGTCTTTTTGTCTCTCTGAAAAGAGGACATGAAAAAACACATCCATTTTCCAAGAAGATGTTTTAAGGGTAAAAACAATAAAGTGAGGAGATCTAGGGGTGTGCTTCGCCCATCCCTAGAAAGGGTGATCTTATTTGACGTCTGTGGAGAGTTAACACTTTTTAACAGATTTGTTCTTTTGCCTTCTTTTACATGTTTGAATAACGTCAGATTGAGGGAAAAGTTAAATAGAAGAAGAAATCTTCCAGGAACTCTTGGTAGCCCTGTTATGAGGCTCCCTTGATGGGGCAAACATATGTCAGGTCAGATTGAACCAGCCCTTTTTCATGCTTTTGAAAGTCTTTCTAAACTTTGAGTAACACTGTACTTTCAAGACATATCTTTGATATCTTTGCTCCATCCCTGGCAGTGTTCAAGGCCAGGCTGGACAGAGCCTTTGGGTGACATGGTTTAATGTGAGGCATCCCTGCCCATGGCAAGGGGTTGGAACTGGATGATCTTAAGGTCCTTTCCAACCCAAACCTTTGTACGATTCTATATATGAGCAGAGATTTTCAGGAAACACAGAACCAAGAATGAGGAAGAAAGAACAGCAACAGCTCTCTCAACTCTGACTCTTTTTATTTCCTATTTTGTAATAACTTTCCTAGTAATTTATTACAGTCCTGAATGTGTAGTTGTACAATGACTAATTTACCTCCTTTCCACTGATTGAATTGCAAGAGATTACTTCTTCAAATCATGTTTGGAGAATGTATCATGTCATATCATAAATCCAGTCATAGCAGTATTAAAGTTTGACTAATGCACAATGACAGTGATAAAACTTGTCTTTTCCAGGGAGCTGGAAAACAACAATATGCTTTTGAAAACCACAAGAAGTGACTTTGCTCCTCACAAGATTGCTCATTCAAAGCCACTGCTTTTTGGCTCTTAGAGGAGCAAAAGCTTGTTCTCAAGAACATGTCAATTGTTTTAGCCTTTAAAAGACTAGTATAACTGCAGAGCTGAGATAACACAAGTAGTTTATACCATTGCTAACTGCTAATTCCTACAAGTAGAATTTTCACAAAGGGAGGACAATACTAAGTGTACATTTAATCAACAAATAAAAACTCTTCAGTGATACTTAAGCCTTAAAAGCTTGGAAATATCAAATTCTTATCTACCCTTCACATTACCTGCAAGTGGGAACCATCTCTACAGCATCCTTGGGTTTGCCTTTTGTAAACAGATAGAAGTATCTGTCTAGCATTGCAAAGAAAGAGCTGTCTCATACCATAAGCAGAGGTTCAGAGTTATGCTCCTTCACCTGTATCTGTGTACTTCGTCATCTTGTATTTAGAGCCAAAATTTGAAGGAGAGAGGGATCACCTTTTTGCTCTGTGTTTGTCTCATGTTTAACCAGGTAGAACATTTGCCCACGGCTATGGCCACAGAGCTTGCTTCAATGCAGATGAATATAATAAGCAATGAGACAATCTCTCAGCAGAATGGCCCAGTCAATGTCTGTAAAACATTGGGCAGATTCTCCTTCTTTGGTTCAGTTGCATAGTTACCTCAAGCTGCTCCCCTTCCCGGTAAGCATTTCAGCCTATTTTCAGCTACAGGAAGCACTAGCAGGCATTGAGCTTCTGCTTTGAGCATCTAACAGTGGTGTCTCTGCTTCTGTTCCCTTCGGAAAATACATATATATTCCTTTATACAGGAAGCCAGTATGACAGATTGCTGAGGTGGGGACACAATAGGTGTCCTCCTCTCAGTCCTTCGGGGTTC
>JAVHNF010041635.1:4823-18281 GCA_034783455.1 Micropsitta finschii
CGTGTACAACTAAGCACATTTGCTACCACTGATGCTTGCAGAGTCACACAGTTGATATGAAAAAAAGATGAAGAAAAAAAAAAAGCCGGAGAGAGATACATAAAATCTTAACGTAGTAGGTGCTGACGAGCAGAGGTAGAAAATATGCATATTCAGTTTCCAGGAGTGCCAGTGCCATACCTACAGCTGATCATGGTAAGATAGATACACTAAAAATGTTCTATGTGGTGCACATCGAATGTATGCAAATAATGCTGGTAGAAGAACTGCAGAGTCCATACAGCTCTGAAGCTCACTAGAAGTATGATACTTTACAAATCAATAAAAGTCATATTCTCTCTCTCCAGAATAAGGACATATATCTCAACAGGATGCATCTGTCAGGCTTAAATTAAGCGAAATCATAACATATATGGGACTGTGAAGAAGTACTGGAATACGCTATTATGAAATATATAGCTACACACATATTAAAGGATTAACTTTATTTCTGCTATCCTTTACATATTAAATGTAAATATATGCAAACACAGAGGTATAAGTGACATTTACCATTCTATAAAGCTGTTCTACAAATGGCTTTGTAGAATGACAGTATAGACTTTGAATGATACAAGAAGAGCCAAACAAATGATGCATGCAGTGGCTTAAAATGAACTTAAGAAAACTGAGGTATCTCCAAGTGATTGAGAAGCTAAAGATGTCATCTGCTGAGACACAGGATTTAACTGGAGGTATAAGACAGTATCAAATAAGAGAAGTCTTCATTTGTACTATAGGAAATTTCATTAGGATATAATATAGTCCAGGAAAAAAAGAAGAATAAAAATGGCAAATTGAGGATTTACTTTAAAGCAGGGGAAATGGGCTAGTAAATAATAATAAAAAAAAAAAAAAAAAAAAAAGAATCAAAGGAAAGAAAGGAGAATTTGAACAACAACATGCCTTTAAAACATGAAGAGGAAGTATGTTTTAGAGGCACTGAACCAGAAGGATGAAAATGGAGATTCAACCTCAGAGCTTGGAAAGCAAGGACACTTTGGGGTTATTTTTGTTCCAGGCAGACAGCAACATGCAGTAGGTGAATTTGGATTCTTCTGGATCCATGTGCAACAGCAACTGGAAAGGCTGGCTGCAGGCAGCTGCAACACCTGTGCTCACAGGAAAAGGCAAACAGCATCTCAAAACTGAATGTGTATTTTCCATGCATCATATAGGGGGAATCAGCATGCTTCATTTCAGAAGCTGATCTCAGTGGTGCTCTGTGAGCAAGAGACATTCCTTCCCCTCCCAGAGTTTTTGTATTCACTGCCTTTCTCTGGAAGACCCCTTTAACCCCCAAAACTCATGTAATCGAAGCAGTTTTCTCCCTTTCTCCCATCATACTCAGTGAATACTCTTCCTTCCATTAGTAGCTGGGCTTAGCCCAGTTTTTGTTTGCTTTACCTATAGCTCCTGTCCCTTGAGATTTTCCCTGCTCCTGGCAGAAGGCTTTTGCTGTCTCAAGGGTTTCATCTGCACTAAACCATTTCTCTGCTGCTTTGTCCCTTGCTATTCTGCCTTTTAAGCTGTTATTGGTCTGTCTGCTCCTGATTTTGATCAATACTCAAGTCCTCAAGCCTTTCACTCACACCATATTTCTGTCTTTGAACCTCAGTCCTTTGTACCCTGTCTGATCCTGCCACTTTTCCAGCAGTGTCTGGAAATAATAAGTCCCTAACATGGCTGACTGATTGCTTTTGTACAGATGGCTTGATCACACAAATTGCAAAACACAAAAGAGACAGTGCTTTTACCAGTGCTAGTAGGCAAACCCAAAGGCTGCACAAAGTCCCCAAAATCTTTAAGAAACTTTGTGACTTTCTAAAGAATCCAGTACCTCAGTTTCATTGGTATCTTTCCTGTGTAAGGTCCTCTTTCTGTGCTTACATTTTATTATAGTATTACTGGTTGCAAAAAAAGAATTGTTTTCTTGATAAAGGGGAGAAGATGGGAAAGCAGCTAGGCTGCTAACATGGGATATGGGTAACTCAGTTCAAGTCTTTTTGAGGCACAAGTGTCCTCATGCTATTCTGAGTAAATAATGGTTTCTCTGTCCTTCCATGCAGTATGAAGGGATGGTCTTTCCTCATCAAAGTTTTGTAAGGATGAATACACTGAAGGTTTTGAAGGGCTCTGTCATTACATCAGTGTGGCACTATAAGTGCCTAAGAAATAAAGGCAATTTATTACTCTTATGCCAAATGCCTAACAGCTTTCTGGTAGCATTAAACATCCGTGATTTCAGTAGCTTTGTTTAGCTTATATTCTCTTTCTTTCATACAATAATGGTATTTACGTATTCCCCATGCACAATTAAATATGTTACAATATCTGTTGAAATGGAAAAGGCCCAGGTTCCTGCCTCCCAAGATAGGTCATTAGGGTGATATAGATTTAATTTGGCTTTAAATTTGGCTGGGGATTCTATAGGAAAGAAGAACATTTTGTAAATGTTTTTAATAATAATCTAATTATAGTTTTGAGTCTTCTGATTTTCTTTTCTCTCAAAAAATGTAAAAAGTGTGAAATCCAGGAAAACTTCTTGGGCAACACTCCAAGTCCTTGTATACATTATAAGAATATTCATTTTTTAAAAAACTATTGGGACTTCATAAAGGTAAAGGGGCTTCAGGGCACTGATGGAGGCCACATGTTGGTGTCAACTTCTTTTAAATGTTCCTAAGAGACTACTGGCCTTAGTCCAATACCTTGATTAAGAGACTTCTCATTTGGCTTCAGAATATTATGAGGGATTAGTTACTCTCATTCAGAGGGGCAGACCAAGTCAAGAACAAGCTGGGTTCTCTATGCTTCATTTCTAAAGGTCTAAAACCCAACAGAAACACTGTTTAAAGCCTTGCTCTAATCTGCAGAACTATGTATATTTTCCCCTTAAGGAAGAAATTAAAAGGCTTCAGCATTTTCCCAAATTAAGCTAATGAAAACTTTGATCATGATTTAATTCACTGTGGGAGATTGCTATAATTTGATAGAGATTTGATTGTTCAATCTCTATCAGGCACTCATTTAATGTACAAAAGTTGTTAGATATTGCAAGTGGTCAGAACTACTAAAAATATGTTTTGCATATGGTATCTGACAACAAAAAAAAACCCAGTGCACACCATCAAATGAAAAACCCTCGCATAACGACTTTTCTCAGTGTAGGGGTGTTGATAAGAGCAGCCGAATTCCTTTAAAAAAATAAGAAAAATGAAAGAGGATAAAGCCTAAACCATCTCAGAAATGGCAGTTTGTGTTTGTGCCATTTTTCCCTAATGGTCATATGGAAGACTAGTAATAAATTACAGTTTCTCCATACAACTGTTCTGCTTTCATTACACACATACTGCTTTTTTATTTTTTTTTCAGAAGGACAGATGAAATAAAAAAGAATTGACTGGTCTTGATAAAAATCGATCAGTATAGCATGCTACAAGGACTTTGAAGTGCAACCAGCACAGAAAATATCTCTTACTTTGAATCTGCCAGCCTTGAGAATATCTCTTCAATTTTAAGCCACAGACATTTTAGCATGATGGATAAAACCAGACATCTAAGTAACCTGAAAAATTAGCTTTGTAGAGAGCAACTCTAGGCCATTTATAATCACAAAAAATAAATAAAGCCAGCAATGACTTCCCCAAAGACTTTGTAGATACTGGAGTCTTGCACAATTTCGTGCATTTTAATCATCATGTTTCACATTTGAGTCATCTGTCAGCTTTTTAGGAAGCCCTCCCTACAGCCTGCCATCTGTCCCATGGCAGCAGAAGAGGCTGTAATGACGACAATGGGGGGACGCACTGTTGGTCAGAGCTGCTGGTGGGAAATGTTCTGGAGCATCCAAAGCAGGAACTTTCTGATCGGAGGGGTCACCCCTGGAGGTACAATTTACTATTTAAATCTGTCAAAAGATCTTAATAAGAAGGTTTGAGTGCATCATTTGGAAAAACTTCTATAAAGAAAGATGAGTCTTTATAATGGCTTAGCTCAAAGATGTCCAGTTCACACAGTGCTTTGAGTATCTGAGGTTTCACAATATAAATGGCATTGAAAATGAGGCAGGGACATTTTTCTGCCTTTCTCCCTTCCCTTTTATTTGACAAATAAGTCTAGGGACAGGAAGATTATGCTCCAGGCTTTATGCTCTTTAAGTTCTGCTCAGTTTGTGGTGATAGCTGCTACATCTGGACAACTGCCTGCTGATCTCCCAGCTGCCTTTGCTGCCTTTGATGGGACTCAGTCTCCCAGCTGTGGCAGCAGCTAGAAGGTGGCCAGGATAAATACACAGAATGGGTTTGGCAAAACTTCTGGAGTAAAAAGTAAATCTCCCTGGCTCCCACTGCTCAAACAACCTGTGCAGCTACTCCCACTCTCTCAGGCATACCCCAGAAGAGGTTTCAGTTATACTGCTCTCCTTTACTCCCTGCTGCCTGTCAGCTATGTGCACAAACCATAACACTCCTGCATACCTTGCTGCTATCAGAAACCTATCGTGTTCAGATACCTTCTATGAACACCCTTCCTACACCTCCCCAAACCACACACTCTACCCCTAGGCAGCCCTAGGCACCCTCTCTGACATACTCTGAACTGGCAAAGTTGATGGTTATCTGTGTCTTTCCCTAACGCTGTTTGTGGAAGGGTAGCTTAACCATAAGCTGAAATTAATTGTCATGTAAAATTATTTGAAAAATGCAGATTACTCCATTAAATCTTTTAAAATGTCATGCATAGTGCAGCACAAAATTTGGCAGGGACAAGGGATGATTATCACAGGTAGGCAGGCCAGCAGATGGCTTAGGAACACTGGCTCTAGGAAAAGGATGTTGTTCATATCTCCTGGACTGTCTCTTTCCACGTTAATAAACAGCTACTAGTTCAGAAATGAAAATGCTTATCAGTTCTTTTTGCTTCACTGCAGAGCCCATTAACATAACACTGACATTTGCATAACCACAATATTACCACATGCTTATCTCTGCAGGGTCAGTTTAAACTTCAATGTCACCAAAGCTGGTAAAGGGAGGCTGACAAAGTGAGACATATTTTTAACTGGAGAACAATGATGCCCATTTAGTTTCCACATGTAAGTTCCTACCGAGTGTTTTCATAAATGTTAGTTTTAGCTAGGTGTCATGGTGAAAACTGTTTCTGTATAGGTGCAATTGTTCCTACATGTTGCATAGTAGTTCAGGTGGACTGTGAATGTGCCAACATTTCACCAGGCTTTTTGTTCATACTTTTTTGTTCATTCCTTGGTGATCCGATGCATCAAGAAACATTTTATTTGCACTGAATTTTGCAGTTTGTAAGGGGATGGACAGTGCCTGTGTAGGAATGTGCACAGTGCCCGGTTAGAGAGCTGTGCTATTCCTACAATTCAGGAAAAGAATCCATGACCTATAACCAGATGGGATCAACGTCAGAAAAGAAACTGGGGCATCAAGCAGGTGGCAGATGGAAACTGTAAGAAAGTCCAGATGGTCAGAGCTGTAAAAAACACTGTGCTGGAAAGGCTGGACCTCCATTCCAGGACTCCTGGCATCTGTATTTCTTCTTATAGTCTGCCTGAATTCAGTCTGTGTTCAGGCTGATCTTCAAAGAATCATGAAGATCTTCAAAGGAGAATCATGGGTCCTCATGACTGCTTGAGGTGGTGACCTCAAAAATGGGAAAAAGTGAGAAGGCCTTCTCAGGAGGACAACTAGGAAGGGAAGTTGCTGCGGTGCTTGCCATCACAACACCCATCATGGTAGGAGTGCAGACAGGTGTCAGTCTCAGGTTTGAAGGTGGATCAGACCACAGTCAGAACAGACACCACATACAGAAACTTGCTGTAGCCATGCCTCATGCTGACAGATACTGTGGTTGCCCCTGAAGGAAAAACATTGTTGCTTGGAGGCAGAAAGATAAGGTGGAGAGAGTCCAAAATGAAGGTTTTGTCTGAAAGATACAGTGTTTGCATTTCCTCTGATTAACAGAGCACACATCCCACAGGCCAGTGTGACCGTTACCACAACACTTGAGTTGACCTTCCCTGAAGTAGGTGCAATACGTGAAGTATCTTCAGCCATCCATATCCGCTAATATCTGTGGAGATACTCAAAACCTGAATGGACATGGCTCTAGGAAATCTGCTGTCAGGGACCCTACTTGAGCTGGGGGATTGGACTAGGTGATACCTGGAGGGCCTTTCCAATCTCTACCTTTCTAATTCTTAGCTCAGAAGCAGAAATAAGGTATAGTGACAAAACACCATCTGCAACTGTTAAAAGGTTTGGAAAGTGCTTTGAAAAACAGAGTATATCAAAGTGCCAGATGGTCAGCACGATGTTCTCACAGACTAGATTTATGGCATCATATATTTGAAATCAGACTTCTTTGTGCCTGCCTAACTGAAAGTACCAGTTCTGACATCAAGTGCTCTACAAGAAGACAAATTACTTTTTACGGCACAGAGCACAAAATCTTCAAGTTCATTTCTAAAACTGGAATCTTGGATCAAAGAGAATATAAACCTCATTATCTAATTTCTTTCTCAACCTGAACAGAACAATATTGTCTAACATGCTTGGAAAATCTGAGAAGTCAGGATTGTACTAAGCATCTCTTTAAGCAAAAGTTGTCAAAAGAGTAGTGGACTATAGAGCTAACATGTCCATATAAAGTTAATGTTCAATAGTATTTATACTTATATTTAGGATTTATTTTTTATCATATAATGTGCCATTAATATTTCTCTTTCTCCTACTAACTTGTGTGATATTTATCATGTTATGACTTCACTGAGGTGAAAGCAACCTAAGAGACCCTGTACATCTTTCAGACCAGTTTATGCATTGTTGTACTATTATTTTTTACTGGTCTAATTTAGAATTTTTCTAGATTTATAGGCTTTCTGTAACTGCACCAAGTTTTAATTATCAATATAAACAAAAGGTGATGTCAGAGTTCTGGGATATATATTTTTTCAGTAATCCATTCATAACAAGTATGCAAGTGACACTACAGGAGGAAAGGTCAATCTGATTGCTGACAGCTTCTCAGTTTTTGCATGAAGTTAATCTTAGAAATCTTTGCACAACATATCAGCATGCTATAAACTATTTAATATTCTCTAGCTCTTTTCTGAAGTCTTCCTACAGACCCACCAGAGGACTGTTTTTCAGATAATCAGAATTTTCTCTCTCCGTGACAATTTCCATTCAAACCTTAAAAAAATATAGATGAGAAGTAAATACAAATGAAAAAGACAGGAATCTGAGGTAGCTATCAAATCTCACAGCATAACACGTTTCTTTCTTCATGTGATTATCATGACCGCTTAACCCTGAGACACAATAAAGGCTTTTAAAGTACTTTTAAAATATTGATTGAAAGGCAGCAAGGAGCAACGAATGGTTAAATACAACTTTATACTGCAAAAGTAACAGTAATTTAAACTGCAAACCACAAACGAATGTTTAAAGAAAGTATTTTACTGAGCAAGGCCTTGCAAAACAAGAAGGGAGCCCCCAACCTGCAAGTCATTGATTTTTACGTCACTTTAAACACTATTTGCACCCACTGCACAGAATGCCATACATGATCACTGCTGTCAGGTAGCAATGAAGTTTCTGTTCAGCACACTCCTTGACATGAGAAAATCAATGCAACAGCATTTGTCACAGGAAAATGAGATGCTACTAAATCCTTTGAGGCAGCATTTGACTGCTTCCCTACCCAAAGAAGGAGAACAAAGGAACCTGGTCTAATGAAATTGAACGAGGGCTAGTGCTGGTAAGGACTAATGTATACACAATTTTTAGAAACAGCACTTTCTACGCTGGGTCTGGTTGCGGTAAGTATTATTTTGGGGTTAATCTTGGCAAATGCAGACTTTTTGGTGGTCTGTTTATTTCTGAATTCTGAAAGGCTTTTGATGACAATAAGAAGGCTTGTGCATATCTAGGATATTCAAATATATTCTCCTTTAAAATGTGATTTTCCTCATTACTTGATTCTCCACTGTCCTTTTAAACAGTAGTGTTTGTGATCAGTAAACAATATGTTCTGTTAATTCTTATTGTAGGATTGAAGCTAACATATAATTAACACTAGGACTGTAATTTGAGACTTTATGTACTCTTTTAACATCAATATCGGTGCACTATCTATAACTAAGCTTAGGTCTATGGGGTACAGTCAAGAAATCCAAAGCCTAAACCTGTTATTTTATTCCTGGATTGTTCCCAACCTACAGAGTAAGGAGGAGCACTTATTCTGATAAAGACTTTTATTGTATTTTCATTTTAGTGATCCTCTAGCTATGATAGGGTAAGGATTGTGATTGGAAATATAATGAAAAAATCTAAATACACAAAAGCCTGTTTTATTTCATGATTCCTTGGAGTTTCCAGACACACATAGAAAAATTCTCAGAGTTATTGCTACTGTCTCCTAGTAGAAGATTTTCACCCAAGGATACAACTTAGAGTTAGGATTGTTGTTACATTTAAGCAATTTAAGAATCTCATGTCAAAAACTCAGGAAAAGAACAAATTGAGTTTGGGCATTATATTCTGGTTCACAATGGCCTTCGATGTGATGAGAGTAATAACATTAGTACTAAGGATGCAATTAAGGTCAGGGACTGTAAAATAGAAAACATCAACTACCCAATAAATTAAATGATTCTGCACATTCTGAAAAGATAGAAAGAAAATACATATAAGAGTAAAGCCAAGCCCTTAATCATACTCATTTACATGGAGTGTCTGTAGTTTAACACAGAGTCAGGGTTCAGGCTTTGGATCATGTAACAAAAAACTGTACTTGTTGTTGGGTTAGTTAGTGCCTTTGGCATTGGAAAGAAAGCTCATAAACGCCAGAAATGTTTTTATATTACCATATTATTTGATTTCTTGGGCATCTTGGCTAGCTACTAAGTAATAGATGACAAGAGAGGGAACTCAGGCATTGGTCCCTGAACCATCCCTATGGCTTATCAGCAGCTTTTTAACACTTTCCTGGCTTGCTCCAAAAAACAGTCTTCAAGATAAATTTCATGCGTGATTTTAGAGATAGACTACACCACATGCAGTTCCCCAAAGGACCATCTCCCTCCAAAACCATGTCCTTAACCTTTTTGCCCACTCCTGCTTGCCCTCTTGAGCACACAACACATCTTGCATTGCTGATATAAAAGCACCAGCTCTAAACATTTCTATTGCTAGCCTAGAGAGTCTTTGAACAGAAGACACCTAGCTACATGTACCTAATACTGGTAAAATTTTGCTACTAAAATTAGGTCTGCTGCTTTAAATCTCTTCTGAGTCATTGGAAGCTTCAAACATTTTGAAGGAAGAATCTTATGGGAAAGTTCCTGAAAAGTCTGTCAAATTAATATGATAGCAAAAGCTGTGTGAAGATATGATAAAGTAATTCAGTGGAAAGCATGCCCTTAGAACAAAGATTTGACTGCTCAAATTATTCTCTTGGTTTAAATGCCTAGAGCACGTCAGAAATGCCCCAAAACTCAACTTCAGCAAAATCCCTCCTTGCCCCAGTAAGTTTATTTTGAGATGTCCTGAAGGGCTGAGGCAACAAAGAAAGCTCTGCACTGAACGAATATAAGGGGAAAAGGAATAAAACCTGGACTCATATGTCCAGTGCTTAACACAGATAGAAGACCTTGAGGTTACTTAGAAAAAGGTTAACCCAAAATGTGACCTTCTTAAGTGCCCTAAATACTTTCACCTGAGGAAAAAAATAAAAAAAAAATCCTGTATTTGCAATTCTAAATTCAAAAAAAACCAAACAAACAAAACAAAAACAAACAAACAAACAAAAAGAACAAGAAATTCAGGTGGGTGCCTGAGGTATTTTTTAGTGTGTGATCCCTTTTCCATTTTTCATAGGTGAATACAATATTGAAATCACAGTGGTACAGCTGCAGCAATGCTACTCCAGTAGTACTAACTAAAAAACCAATACTATTTATAAATGCATTGTACCTGTTATTGAAATCTCCCACATTTAAAACAAAACTTGAGTATTTCAGAGTAACTACTCTATGAAATCTGTCCTTAAATTCTGTCTCATCAGACTACAGGTTGTCTTCATTTTGCTGTACATGGAAATTTAGCAGAATTATTCTCAGTCTGTATGCTTGATGAAAAAGGATTCAGAATTTTTTTTCGGACAGTCACCCATTTCAGCACTCCACTACCCTTTTTTATGTTGAAAACTTTATTTCTGAGCCACAAGTACAAGCTGTATATCCAGAACCATATATCAAGATACCATACAGTGAGAGAAACCTCTAATTTTGCTATGCTGCCAGGCAGCATCTCTAACGCAAGTTAGTGATAGCAGTAGTAGCTGCTCAGAGGGCTGATAAGAAGAATGCATTTTTCACCCTTTTGGAAGGTAGTCTTGAGATGCTACATTTGCATAATGATAGAAATTGTTTAATCATCAGATGACTGTAGGCTGTTTGTACCATATGTGACAAAGGTTGGTTTTAATCAGTTGCTGTTGCACTGAGACATCCACTATGGTTAACACAGCAGCAGAAATACCAAAGGACACAGGATCACTGAGGATAACATACCAGTGTGCCTAGAACCCACACTGTAGCTCTTTAGTATCAAAGCCTGAGTTTCGATGGAGCAAAATAAAGGCTCTTCCATCATCAGGTTCTGCATGACACTGGTTCTCCAACTGAGTAGAGTATTATGATGGCATAAGGCATTAATTTTAGCTTTTTGTGCATGGATTTCACAATGCATTTTCAGGCATCCATGTTCACAAATATGAATAGTTACCCTAGTTCTGTGAATATGCTACCATAGCTGTACCCTTTAAGCCTTCAATGCCCATATATATGGCTAGATGGCTGCCTAGCTTTGTAAGTAAGAAGGACAGAAAAATATCTGTGTGTACATAGTCCATATTGAATAATCACCTTTTATGATTTAATAACAGGATGAGCAGTCAGTTTTATACTCATCTAAAACCTTCAGAAATGCTGAGCAAGATGTTTAGCTCTCTAGACTATTTTATGCTTTATGAAAACAGAAAATCACCCACCGGCTTGCAGCTGTCTGCATGTCAGCGTGGCAAGTTCACTTCTGTTGAGAATCAGTAAAGTCTTCAAGCACCTAGCTCAAGACTTTTGAGATATACACTTAGAAAATTAAATAAGCAAAGCATATTTTTACTCCATTTCTTCTTAACTGAAGAGATATTTTACAACCTTCATTACTGCAGCTGCAGTACCACCCACATATGGAGGCTGTAGTCAACCAACAGAGGATTCTCCAGAGAAACATTTCCATCGCCTTTTTGGCCAGCTCCCATTTCACTGCATATTGCAGAGGAGGTATGTATCTGTGAGACTTCCCCTGCATCTCTCCCTACTGTGCTATTTACCTGGGGCAATAGCTGCCAGGCACAGGGAGGAATTCTGAAAAGTGTTACAGCAATTCTGAAACTGCTAGTAAGTACCATAAGGTCTCAGTGCTAACACATTTTCATATGCAGACCCAACAGAGTCTACTACACATATCCATATTTACCTACTGAGCTACTTAGGGGGTTCTTTTCCTCAGCTCTGCTTGCCCCTCCTTTTCCTCTTCACTCTCTCCTGTTGCCTTCCTCTCCTTTTCCATCTCATCTTCCCATCCTGCAAAGCACTTCTTTTTGCTCCCCTCACCACACTTTTCATCGTGAATGACTCTGACTTCTTAAGTCATTGTTGCAATCAACCCTAATTCATTCTGTGTTGACTGCCCTGAGAATTAAGTCAGTTGTAAAACTCTGTGCATAATTTCCATCTTTGCTGTAATTAAATGTAATCTTAATGTAAATGTTATTCCCACTGTGTTACTTATTCAACATTTTCCTTCCATCTTAAACTATTATTTTAAGAGGCAGAATACATACAACTTCAGTATAATTTATTCAAAAGCTAGCTTAATGTGACCTATTTCACTCATGAAACCCATCAGTTTTCAGGCAAATTCATTATTTGCAGTGAAGCTGTCTCTTAAATATTTTCCTTAATAACGCTAGGTAGTTCTCTCAAAGCTATCTCAATTCTGTCTCTATTCTCACTCTTTTTAGTTCAACTTTCTACTTTACTTAGAAACTACTTTTTTTGTTACTGATACTTCCTAGTGTGAGATAAAATAGCCACAGAAGAGACACTAACCTTTTAAATATTAACCCTTGAATTACCTTTCTATAAACTAACCATATTTTATCAAGGTTTGGCCAGTGCATTTGTTTCCCACTTTTCTTTTGATCATGTGGGAAGGGCAGAGAACAAAACCTGTGTTTCCTTCTTCATATGAAACAAGATAGTCATTAGGTTAGTGAGAAATCCTATCCTACAGGCTTCTTGTAGCTCCTGGCCCTGAAGTTCCCAACATAGCCTCAAAAGTGATCCATCTTCAACCAGTTCAGCTAGCCTTGTTTTGAGGAAAGCAGAGGTGGCCATGAGAATACCCAGGCAGACACAGGAAATGAACTTCAGACTCTTGCTTCCCACAGAAATTACAGTCCTTTTACATGCCAGACGGTGATTTAAAGTGTCTGTTTATTTCTTTCCAACTATGTTTTGTAAGACAGCCTTTGCTGCTTCTGGTTCCAGAGGGATTACAGCCCTATCAGTGTGTTTCACATTCTGTCAAGGTACTTTGTGAGAACATTTTTCTCAGGAGACTGAAAATGTGTATTTATTTTTTCACTCCAGTGAGATGTAATTGGAACCTTATGAGACTGAAAGAGCTCATAATCAACTTTGGTCTACAAGAGACTTAAAAGCACATCACGATTAAGCTGAGTTTCGGGAATAACCTAGGATGTATCAAAAATTATTCTTCAATGTTTACTTGCACACAGCAAAGATAAAAATAAGTCAACAGCAAATTTAAACCTCAGCTCTTCCCTAGTTATCAACATGTCTTACCACTGTAGGGTACCTATCTGCAGGAAACGGCCTTCTTTCTTTGTTCAAGCTCTCTTCTCCTCACTACAACAGAACATTGGTTTTGAGCATTACTCTGCAACGCATGAGCATTTATAGATACTTTTATTGTAGTTAAAACAAAGAAAAGAAAATCCCACTGTGACCTGTACCTTAAATCAAGGAGAAGGCCCAGAAGTTTCTAACTTCTTCTTTTATTGAGGAAGAACAGTATTTTACTATATGGGACAATGAGGAATGATGCAATTAATCATATCTGTTTCAAATCAAAAGGAAAGTATTTCCACAATAACAGAGTAGGAAATAATTTGTAATTATAATAGTCATAAAAATTATGCACAAGTTTCCAGCAGTGCTGGAAAAACCAGCAATGGATAAAGCCAGTAGGCTGGGAATTTACTAGCACTATGGGAGACATGCGTTAAAACTTTCATGTA
>JAVHNF010041637.1:0-14534 GCA_034783455.1 Micropsitta finschii
CATCATGCCCAGGAGATACCGGGGAGTTACCCGGAAGGGCTAGATCACTGAGGGGTGGGGATAAGGTATTGGCATCGGTCAGCAGATAGTATTGTATTCTCTTTCCTTGTTATTTCTTTTATCATTATTACTGGTGGTAGCAGTAATGATTTGTGTTATATCTTAGTTACTAAACTGTTCTTATCTCAACCCGTGGGAGTTGCATTCTTTCGATTCTCCTTCCCATCCCTCCAGGATTAGGGGGGAAGAAAGGGAGGGGGGGAAGTTCTAATTTATGGCCTGTGCTTAAACCACAACAGCATCTTGGTTCTAGGAAACTCAAAATTCAGCTACCAAAAAGTAGCTCATCTCTAACAAAAGACCAGTACTTTGCAGGTTATAAGTTAAGCTCTGCATTCCCCTGAGTCACAACTATAGCCATTAGCAGCATGCTCTTTTTGCAATATCATTCTCTTGGGAAATTAATTAAAAGTCTATACTGAGACTTGCTGAATTTCAATCTGGATAGCTTCCCTCCCTCCTCTTCCCCCATCTCCACTGGGGAATTATGACAAAATTAAAGAAAACAATTTTCAAGAAAAGTCAGATGTGACGCAGCACCCCAGATGTTAATACTTCCCAGAAAATCATCATAGAGCAGTTTATTCTTCACAAGCTACAGTTATATA
This sequence comes from Micropsitta finschii, assembly GCA_034783455.1. Taxonomy (NCBI): domain Eukaryota; kingdom Metazoa; phylum Chordata; class Aves; order Psittaciformes; family Psittacidae; genus Micropsitta; species Micropsitta finschii. The sequence continues at coordinate 669 of JAVHNF010041637.1, forward strand.
AAGTATAAGGGGCACACTACTACTATCAAAAGCTTCTCAAATAATAGTAACAAAGAAAATTAAGGTGACATCTCTAGATTGCTGCAAATGTTCAAAAAATTACTGCTAGCAATAAAGTTATGTGTTGCCAGGATAGAGTTGTGTCTTCTCATAATGTATACTCATGTAATTGGCATAGAGTAATTTTCCAGAGGCAGCCTGTGACAGCTTACTCGAGAATCAAGAAACATGTATTACATGACAAAGTTGCTAATAATGGCATCATCCTACAGGCTGACAAAGATGTTATTCATTTACTGTCCATTACACACTGGTTGGATGATGCTTGCTAGCTCCAAAGGAAAAGAATATCTGTTTATGTTCTTACAAGTGAGACATTAATAGTTTAAAAATAGTTTTAAAATTCTTATTAATTGTGCAGTGAACTAAGCATAGCTCTGAGTTGTTCTTTTAATTTCAGATAGGCATAAAGCTGCATTTATATACTCGGAGCAGTTTTCATACTGGGGTAAGCCGACACATTTTCACATGATCTCTACTAGACAAGAATCCAAGAACGAAAATGAGAACAAAATTCTCAACAGAAGTTGATTTGTCTGCAAGAATGTCTCTACAGATCTTCAAACTTATAACACATTCTTTGTAGCTATCACTGTATTTCCTTACCAACTATACTTATCAACTACAAACTACAACTTGAAAAAATACTTATCAATGTTTTACTTCTATGTAGTTAAGCATATAAACGAGAACTTATTTCTTATGCTTTTATAAATAACCGTATACAGCAATTACCGTCAGAAGTGATTGCTCTGCCATTCAGGAAACAAAACAAGCAACCAAAAATATCGCTACATGTTCAGACATGCATTTGTAGAGGAAGGAGAAATGGCAGCTGGTGCTTTGGGAGGACTCCTTTTACAGTTCACATAGGATATGAAGCATGAAAAGTAACAGGTCCAGCAATCAGCTGAAAATAAGGACGTAAACAAACTTCCACATTCTTCTGTATTGCCATCTGCATTTCATATATCTGTAATGCCCCACTGCATGACAGTTGGCTTAAAACATTTAAAACTTGCATATGTTGTAACACTTGGAGGATTAAGCCCCTAAAAGATAAAAAATCAGTGAAAAATGGCATAGCTCTGGAGAAAACATTGCTATTTTTCAAGCTATTAATTTTAAGCACAAAAATTATTACCTTTTTGAAATATTACAGAATTGTTTTTATTTAAGATTTTTTGAAACATTATAAAGAGACAGTTCCAGGAACAAGTTGTTCTAACCAGACACAGACCCATAAACCAAATGCATACATTCTGAAGTGAAAATAGAACCCATACAGGTTTAACATGTAACTTAGCACTTGCAAATACACAGGAATATATAAATATGTAACAGCCAAGTGAAAAGAGAGTATATATCTCACCAGTGCTCAGCAGAGACACGAAGTAGCAGCTTATCTTCAGTACTGAGATTTCTTTACATTAATTGACAATAAAATACCATATGCCAGAAAAGTTAATGAATTTTGTATGAAGTTCTAGAAAACAGTTTGTGAATTTTTTGACAAATTATTTATAAAAATCTACCTTGCCTCTGTTTAAAAAATATACAGATAAAAAAACCCTGCATATACCATGGGTGTCTAATTATGAAGACAAGCTTTCATGGCTGTACACTGCTCCCAAAGTAATCACAAGCAAATAAATTAAATTCAAAATATCACATAACATCAGTTTTGCAGACACTCCAGAATATCTGTGACTGACCATCACCAAAACCAACCCATCACCACATGAAAAAAAACCACTCAGCCAACCAAAACAGATTCATTCAAACTTGTCAGATTGACTGTCAGCAAACGTAGTGGCGCTTTCATTGAACAAAAAAGATACGTTACTATCGTGTAGGCTGGAAATTTCTATGAAAATCTGCTAATATATGGAAGTCAGCCATACAAAAGATTTCTGATTAATCATATAATCACAGAATAGTTAGGGTTGGAAAGGATCTTAAGCTCATTTAGTTCCAATACTGCTGCCATAGGCAGGGACACCACACACTAAACCATGTCACCAAAGACTACGTCCAACCTGGCCAAAGAATTGAGAACTATAAGTCGTCCATCCTAGAGGGCTGCAAATCTTTTAATTGAATACCCACAGTTTTGTGTTAAACAGGAAAAGAACTCTTACAAGCTCAAATAAAGCATATTAAGTACCTAAAGACACTGCTGAGGATGAAAACCAGGAAGAAACTGTACCCATGATAACACTGGTAGAAGCAAAAATAAACACTGCAATTGCAGTTACCTCATCCACATAATAAAGCCAGGATGTAAATACAAGCTTAAGCGATAAGGAAAATATCCACTTAAGGAGAAGAGAAGCATCAGAAATATAAAAAGTAAGCATACGTGTTAATATAGAAAATACTTCTTTCCCCACTTTCAATATTTACATATTTCTTTAAGAATTCATGTTACCTTGAAAAACTTAAATGAAACTCAGCTTTATTCTGACAGTGCTATGAAATACTGGAAGACTGCATACATGAGCACAGATTAGTGGGCTGCTAAGCAGGAAACAAACTGCATTTCTGTGCCATGAAACAACTTGTGTGAGCCCAGATACTGCTCCCAGCAGCAGAGCTCATAGGGTCTTAAAAAACCAAGGCACTGCTACTTACTCTGGGAAGGGAAAATCCCACCAAAATAGTGGTAAATCTAAAGTTCCTTGGACAAATAACTCAAATGTTACAATGCAAGAATATTTACTTGTAGAAAAGGTCACAAAAAAGTGCTGTAGTCATAATAGTGTCTATCTGGGAGAAAAGGACATGAGACTGAGGTAGTTTTCAACATCCCATACTCAGAAATACATAAATAAATAAGGAAAGCATGATGGTGAAGAGAGATAATGAAGTGGCATTGCCATGACAGCATTATTCAAAAGCTAAAATTTCTCCTCTCCAAGAAGACATTACTGTAACCTCCACAGCTGGCAAGAGGATGCTGACCAAGTGACAGAGGCAAATGAGTAAGGAAAATAGAATGGTTTGTGTTGGAAGGGACTTGAAGTATGTTGGTATGGACTCTATGTATTTGCAACCCTCCTGCCACGAGCAAGGACACCTTCCACTAGACCAGGTTGCTTAAAGCCCCGTCCAACCTGGCCTTGAGCACTGCCAGGGATGGGACGGCCACAGCTTCTCTGGGCAACCTGTGCCAGTGCCTCAACACCCTCACACTAAAGAACTTCTTCCTTACATCCAATCTAAACTTTCCCTGTTTAAGTTTGAACCTGTTACCTCTTGTCCTGTCACTAAATGCCAAAACCATTCCCCCTTGTCCCGTCATTAAATGCCCTTGTAAAAGGTTCCTCTCCAGATTTTTCTCAGCCTGAAAACCAGTTATCTGAAGTCATGTTCAATAGACAATTCTGTGGAGTTACCTCTGCTCTTCAGACTTGCCAGACAGAACAGAAATTCACTGTTGTCAAGTGAACATGAGAAAGAAGCTCTAACAGCCTCACTGCTAAAGATTTGAGGAAGGGATGCAACTCCCAAGATTTTCTGTAAAGCCTAGAGCAGCAGTGTAAACCCTCCCAGCACACTGAATAGATTTACCATTCATGTACCAGCTTTGAACCTGGATGTGCAGAACAAAATACTTCAGTGGATTCACTGAGGATGGCCTTGCAATGGGCCATGAAGATTAAAGTTCATAAGGAAGACAATGCTTGCAAGGGGCTCCTGCTGCCACCAACTCAATCTGTCCTGTCCAAAGACCATTCCCTAAATGTCCTGAGGAAAAAAGCAACCAAACGAACCAACCTGCAAACTACACAGATGGTCAGGCTAAAGCAAGAAATCTATCTCTTCTTCAGATATACACATCCTGCCTGGTTTCTGTAGCTTCATGCTGATACAAGGGCAGGTCTGGTATTTATCATTTTCCTAAGGCCTTGTGTTATTTTCCCCTTAGACTTTTTTTTTTTTTTTTATGTATACATTTACATGAAAAAAAAAATAGAAGAAAGAAAAAACTGCTAAAGAAACAGAGAAAAAGAAAGACTATTTCTGAGCACAAACTTTTACTTTACATGACATAGAAGAATACTTCTTAGGATACCTTAAAGCAAAAACCAGGAAAGTGGGCTAAAGAGAAGGCATACATGCACATCTCAGCATGTACTTCTGTTAATTAAATAATATTCTTCCTAATAGGAAATGAGTTAAAAGTTCCTGAATCTTATCCTGATATATATCTCTATACTTACACTAATGCAGCTTTCCCTGAAGCTTTTATCAATGGTCTCACTTATGAGCATACTAAAATAAAATAATCTGGTCAACATGACAATTAGTTACTGTTAACATGGGTCAACAGCTCTTGATCAGGGTTTGATTCACTACTCTACCTTTACTTCACCAGCAATTTTAAGAAGTGCTTCACAATGATAATTGGTTTGGCATGCTTTTGTTTCAAGTTTTAGAAAGCTGTTTCTTTGTTGACTCCATGCTTTCTTTCTTGGTACCTAGATTTTTGATTATATAAGTAAATTTACTTGATCATATAAGTAAATTTTAAGATAGCATTTATTAGGAATCAATTGTGTATTTGCTAGAAGCAGCAAGGATTTGTATAGAACCAAACAAAACCAGCTACACCATTCACAAATAATATTAAAGTATTAAGAAAACCACATATGATCTTGTTTTTATTATGAAAATAAAAGTAAACGAAGCACCATTTGGCAAATGACACTGTGAAGATTAAAAAGCTGAAACACTTCACATCTTTTTTCATGTAAATATAAAATAGACTATTTGCTTTTTTCTTCTAATTAAAAGCTATAAAATATTATGTTTCATTGCAAAATATATATTTGCTCTCACAGTTATTGTTAAATTACGTACAGCTTCTGTACCACATGCAAAAGAAGTGATGTGCCAGAAGAGGATCTAGAAATTCATGCAAGTCTTTAGAAGTGAAAAATCAGACACACTGGAGGATTGGGAACATAATTTGATCAGATATTTTAACTGAGATAATAATTTTCTATTATAGCAGATTTTCATTATGTGACTTCGAAAGCATTTAACTACATTAAGAAAATACCAATAATCTGGGAGAAAAGAAAAGCCCTCACCAGAAGAAATTAGTAAATTCTTCACAGCATAAAATTGGGAAGGCAATAACAGCAATCAGTAGCAAAAGCACATGCTATTGTTATTTGTGAAGTCAACTTCATCGTGTTTGTGTTGCACCTAAACTTTTACTAGACTAAAAATAAATACATAAATTACAAAGCACACTTCTCAATGACTGTGACAGGAAAATACCCAATTTCTAAGTACATGGCAGCTACACAACTAACTTTAGAGATGAGCTCACAATCCAAAACATAATTACATGTTATTTGAGTCTGGGTTGAATTGCTTAATATTTACAGACTTTTAAGTGTTCTTACAGGTCTTCTTGTTTTGAAGGACTTCCCCTCAGTGCCTTAGGATAATGGTATTATGGCTGAATTTCTTCTCTCTCCCACCTCCTTTTAGGGATGGAAGCTGCTTGCAGGAAACTGATTCTCACCTCAACTGGGATGTGTGCAAGTTCAGTTTCTGCAAAACTCCTAGCAGAGCAATAAAAAAGCCCTGTGGAGATAATATTGCTGACAAATGTGTTCCCTAGCAATTATTCCCTGTATAAATGCATGTCACTATTGCAGTGAATATGGCATTCATGAGCAATTGCAGATATTGCTCAGCTACGACTTTTCCTTCAAACAAACTGAGGAGCACCAGAACAAATAGCAGCTTCCTGGTGTGCCCTTACACAAGCAGTTTAAAGCCTATTTCTCCTCTATTAGATAAGCAGATTTCTTTATCTGAAGGGCACCGTCAAACCTTACCAAAGAGATGAATTGCCACTGAAATACTAAAAGCCATTTAAAAGAAAACAACCACACTAAAAGACACACATAATGCACATAGTGTAACCTTGGAGCTCAGACTGGTATAGCGTTTGACACTAAACAAAGCTACCTAAGCCCACAAAACACAGATATATGTAAAAGCAGAATTTCTCTCTGTATTTCTGTAGTCAGAGACTGTATGGGATCACAGGGTTGCCAGTACTGATTCAACTGGAGTAGATACTCCCAGGATAAACATATAGCAGATGGCTAGAACTGCAGTATACATGCTGCATTCATTCACCCCTTTATTATTCATCCTGAAGTCCCTCTTGACTAAACTGTAATTTTCAGGAAATTGCAATGATAATTGTAGGTAAATGAACAAAAATTAAACCTAATGCAAATGAACTTCATCCATAAAATATGATTCATTTGGAGCCCTGCATTTTTTATAAAAAATAGAAAATGCAACTGATCTGTTTTTACATGCAGATATGAGCAGATACATAAATATACAAACACTACAATTGCATGAACATATAAGCTCATGATGGTGGCTCTACACACAATAGGGTCTGTCACTTGCATCCTGCTCTTCCTAAAATCATCCCTTCGGCTGATAGAACTATAATTAGCAGCTGAAGGTTTGTTACTGTGTCACTTGAATGAATTGATCTGCAACGAGGCTTACAAAAAGGAACGTGACTTGTACAGTGAAAAAGGCCTTGAGCAACCAGTATTCAGTGGGCCTTGTAGCCAGTAACACTGTTTCACAGTACTGAAGTGTTGTGATTTCTGCAAACAAAAACTTGTTTAAAACTAAACATGCGTTAAAATGAATTGTAAGTATTGTTATACATAAGAAAATGGTTTCAATCTAGTTTGAAAGTTCCCTTTTGTACAGCAAGGCAGACAAACAGTTTTTGTACAGGGATATTATCAAGTCACTCAATTTTAATTGTGTGTGAATTACAAGAATGGAAATGTAAAAGAATTTTTGTCCAGAAGGGAAGAAAAAATATTTTAGGAAATGGAATCTAATCTTCTCTAGCAGCTGGAAAACAAAAACAAAAATGCAAAACCAAATAGCAGTATTTTATAATTATATTTTTTGAAATGCAGACAGATATAAAAGGGGTCTTTCTCTTGTAAACAATTTTTCTTGGAACAGAATATTATAGCTGTTTATTTGGATAGTAAATTACGTATATATAGGGCAAATCATAGCAGAATAAAACCAGCAGTAGAAAGAGGCTAATAAATCATCAAGTCCATCACTCTGCCTGTGCGCAGAGTGCCTATTCTCTCTGGCATGTTTTTAAGTATCCTATTTATTCAAGGGAAAGATTATGCAAGAGCCTGATGCGTATCAAGTACTCTGATAGACAGACAGACACACACATTACTAAGCCCTGTTGCAAAGTCTCAATTTGTGGTAGAACCCAATGCTTACCTAACGTCTATCACTGCAGCAGGCACAGGAATTTATCATAATTATTATTGAAGATAACTTCAGGTTTGCTCATTCACTCCTCCCACCAAAAAATTCAATCCTCTCTGTGCTACAGAACTGCTTCTTTAAAGAGTTGCTTAAATTAACACAGCAAGACTGAAGAAAATATAGCTCTTTTTTCAAATCAGATTCTAAATGGAAAAGGATCATGAAGCAGCATAGTCAAAAAACAAATGCACTTAACATACTACTGAGCTATCTTCCAAATGAAATAATCAGTTGAGAGGAAAATAGGAGAAAAGCTTTCTAAAACAATACTGATTCTCTTTGAACATGTTTTATAGATTAGCCATAGACAGAATATCACATGGAGCACTAAACCAACCTTACTTTTCAAGATATCATGACATGACCTTCTGGTTCGTTCTAGCAAGCATTACTCTTATTCTCACTTTTCTTGCACAGAAAAGAAGCAAAGGTCTAGACTGAGTCTAACAAGAAGCAGGCAGATGCCAACAAGAGCTTTATCACAACAATACCTGCAAAACCAAACCTATTACCCTATTTCAAACTTTTCATTTTCTACATACGCTGGGTTGTTAATAATGGAAAAGAGACATAATTGTGAGTACAGAAGACTTACCTGGATATGACCATGGTCTAATGACACCATAAAAACATACATTCAGTTATGAATTCATGCTATCAGATAATCTGGCAGCATTCATTTTCATGAGTTCTTGAAATATAAACCTACATAGCATACTTTTTCACAGCACAAGCTTACAGGGATTCCCTTCATAATAATTTCTAGGGTAACTGAGGATCAGAACCATATTTTATGATTCAGGAGCTGAATCACACACCATATTATTCCCAAAGGACAACACTGGCTGAGAAAACCAAGCCCAGGTCTCCAACAGATTAAGATAGTGCCTGAATTTGTGAATGACTTGTAATGTGAAGGATGTTCCACAACAGTGAGTATTAGTTCCCTAATTTTTTGGGTCCTTTCAATACTATATTATAGCTTAGAGGTTTAAGAGGTGAATACTCTGAAAGCTTAAGAAACTTTTCATTTTACTGGCCACAACAAGAAATAAAAATTAATTTGCTGTCCAACAGTTTTACAGGTGCTCAAGTGCAAGTTCCCATTAATGTAAATTACGACTGTATTTATGCAACTTGATTCAAAGTAAGTTTGCAGTTCTCAACGGCATTGGCAAGAAATGGCTCCTACTGAAATCCCCAGAATTTCTCTGCTTCCTCTGGGGTATCACTTTCTCCAGTGGTCTGGAAGGCATCTAGACAATGCTTCTTTGGTTGAGAGTTGCCATTCAACATTTAATCTGTGTGTGGTACTGCCATGAAATTCTAGCCAAGACCATGTTTTCCAGTGCTAAGTGCTACATAACAAAGTTCCTTTCCTGAAAATTTTAGCAGTATTCAGTCAGTCATCGGGAAATCCACTCAATGCATGAGAATCTTATCTACACTCCTGTTCATCACCATATGCTACACTTAAGACATTCACAGGAAGACCTAAATTTGCAGACCTACAACTATCTAATCACACTAAACTCTTTGCTCAAGTTTCTGTGCAGACCCTGCCCTGTTATGCCATGGAGACTTGAGGAACATGTTTTTTCCCCTGCCAAGGTTTGCAAGGCTTTCCATGTATCATTAATTTCTGGCCCTCTCAAGATCCAAAAACAAAAAAAAACCCAAAACATTTCTCAAAGGCAGCCTTAGTTCTGAAGGAAGAGCCCAGATACAACTAGGTCCCCGCACTTCTCAGGCTCTGAAGCAGGTTGCATTCATCCAACACCTATGTTTAAAGGTGGCCAGGGGAAATAAGGAAAGCATATGTCTGTGCCGTGTCTTGCTGAGCTCAACTTTCAGCTTGAATCTGAGCAGGCAAAGGTACAACTCCCCATTCTGCCTGATTTGGAGCATATGCACTGCAAGTGCTACAGAATTTATGATTTTGCATAGAAATGAAGGTTCTGCTTGTTGCATCTCCCACAGAGCAGGAAGAAAACTAAAAACAGAACAACTGAGCAAATCGTACAGATTGATTTTGGCAAGTACAGACTTAACCCCACTAAGGCTTTTTAGAAGAAATATAAGACAGGATGAAACAACTATCACTTTGAACAAAGCAAATGGAGACCACCAAAATAAAGGTCAGACAAGGGGAAAAAGTTAAACTGCCAATAAAATTTAAATCCAATACCCAGGGTTGTACATAAGCAAGCAAAGAGTTATCTTAAAACAATTCTGTAAAATTCTTACCTTTCTTTTTCCCTTTCTTTCTTTCTTAAGTAAACCAACATTGGGAGTATTTAAGTATAGTCCCATGTCTCAGATAATAGTCATTCATCCACACTGCACCCTGACAATTCTCAACACAAGGCAGGACACCTCTCAAAACATGAATGCAGAATATGTAAGTGTCCCTATATTCCTTTACCAGTCACTACCTGCATGACTGACACAAGCGCTAGACTTGTGTGACTCTTTCAAAATCATAATTTGCTGTTGTCAGACTGGCTTCAACAAATAAATGAAATATTACTACTGCTAACACAGAGAGACAGAGAATAAAGAACATGAAAGAAAACATAATTTAACTACTTCTGGTAAGATTGCTTTTTCTGGAAGGCAAGAACTAAAGCTGTACACTTTTTAAGCTCTCAGTACCAAAAATCCATGAATCTTAGAAGTGGCAGCACCTGATCACTGCCAGCTGATTTTCTTACCAAGCAGTGGTCCAAGACAGTGAAATGGAAGACACGCTGATCTTCACTGTTGCTGTGGGTGTTGCTTCTGTGCCAAAATCCACTCCCGACACTGCCTACATGAATGCTGCTCCATCCTGAGCTTTTTCCATCAATGGCCTATTTCATAAAAGTCCTATGATCTCATAACTTCTTTTTTTAAAATATGGCTATAGTCCCCAAAATAAACTCGACATGAGCAGATAAGTTACTCTGAAATAATGCATTTACCCAAATCCAAGACAACCCCAAGTTAAAATGCAAGAGTATAAGCTCTCATGGACTGTTTAAAAAAATGCTTCCTAAAGCTAGAGGCTAAGAATACAGCTATCCTATTTCATAATATGGGAGGCATCTAAAAAGGAGAGGGAAAATGCTCAATTTTCAATGGTCTTTGCCTGTAGTCACGTAATTTTAACAAAGCAAGCCACTAAATATGTTTTCTTTTAACAGTGTACTACTATGAAGAGCTACTTTTCCTTGTTACATACCTCTGAACAGCAACTAATTTCCTTTCCTTGTAGCACTGCTGTCCACATGCAGCAAGAGTAAATATCTAATTTTACTAAATTCCCTTATTCAGATGCAGATCCATTTTGAATTAAGTGAGAAGAAATAGTTTCCCTAATTATAACACCATCTGAACCAGATACAGCAGCTCAGAAATGGCACTGTAAAAATCTCAAATAATAAAAAATACATTTGATAGGGCAGAAGAGCTGCCTCGAGTGCCCCTGCATTTGCTGCCAGGCAAGAGCAGGTATGCAAGCACTCAGCTGTGACAAACAGCACCTAAGGTAACAGCAACAACTTATTGATATGTCAACACTGGAAATGACCCTCTGTTCTTAAATACTCAGAAACAAATAAGAAAATAAAAACCTGGCCTGGGTAAATAAGGTGCATAAGCTAGCTGACAAAGGCCACAACATGGGTTCATGACCCATAGCTAAAAAGGTTGCAATTTATATTCTTACTTTAAACTGCATTTCCCAGTTACAAGATGAGACAAAAAGGAAAAAGCTGAAAGATGAAGAAGACAGATGTTCATGACACCATAACATGCAGCAGGGTGGTCTGCACTGACAGGAGTCTGGCCAGCACACGCTTCTGAGGAGCTATGACCTTCTTAAAAGCTCTCCACACAACATCCCCATGTTGCTGAGGGGAGGAACTATACGTTATGATGTAGATACACACAGTAAGCACTATCATTAGGGAAGGCGTTAGAAACCAATAAGCTGTCACATTCATATTGACATTTAGTAAGATGCAGGTGAAAGTACTACACAACCATGAGGATGAGCCATGCACCTCCCCGCAGGCAGCCTGGCCCCACCATAGCTGATCAGGGCTGCAGCAGCAATGACTGCCCCGCTGATCCCCATGGATCATCAGAGGCAAGGAGGGAAGGCAGCAGAGCCAGAGCCTGCCCAGACAGCCACTGTTTGTGACAGCCTTGTCCTGCCTGCCCTGAGCTCCCAGTAGCCTACTTTGTGCCCCATGTCCTCCATGACAGCTTGCTTAGCACCCAAGTCTTTAGCTACCGCTTGAGGTGACACAGCTTTCAAGGAACAACAGGGTGCTGAAGGTGCACGGGGTGGAGGAGCAGCTTGACTGCTGCTACCCACCGCAGAGAGCATGAACAACAAGACAACATCTGTCACCAGCAGAATCGTTCCTTCCCCTCTGTGCCACCACCAGCCACCTGAGGCACTTCTGCAGCAAAACAGAAAGGGTTGTTACTGAAGTACGCTCCACAGCAGGAGAAGAGAATGAGAGGTGATGCTTCCCCGGGAAGCCTTTCTGCAAGACACAGGGGCAATAGCAGTAGGGGGGGTTGCCTTTTTAGCTCTCTATTTCCTTCAGCAGCCCACAGAGAGCCTCCTGGCCACCACGTCCACTTCCATTTCATCTCTCTTTTCTGCCTCTCATTTATTTGCCTCCTGCTTGTTTGCTTGTCTGACACAATGATAAAAAACAGATGTAGGTTTTCAGCTTTGACTGCAATTTTCTTCCCTTTGTGCAGCATCCTAAAAGGCTCTCCTGCTGGAATTAGATTTTTCCACTCTTTCCCAGCTGCGAGGAAGCAGGCTCTCACTCTGTTTTGCCATAGTCCCAAGGAACAAAACAGGAATTAATTTCATTCACTCTGTCGAGTCCTGATTTCTATCCTATTAATGAGATCACAGTAAAGTCACACCTTACTGCGGCAGCTTGGCAACTGTAATAGTAATGAAACCCCCTGCTTTTGAAATTGTGCAGAGCAACACTTAATTAATACCTGAATTTACCAAAAAAAAAAAAAAAATTAAAAAGAAGTTTGGGGTTTTTTTGGTTAGTTTGTTGGTTTGGTTTTTTTTAAGAGCCTATCCTTGTGATAGTCAACATCTGAACCATTTAAACTGGGGGAGAGATGGGGTGAGGACAAAGGGAATGTGAAACAAAAGAAAAATAGCATTCATTCCTAATAAAAACTTCTCCCCAGATGGAACCATTTCAAATAACTTATATCCGTACACTAAATACTTACATCCTACTCAGAACAAATCTTACCTTTAGGTGGTTTTTGTTAATTTATTCTTCTTTTTATTTTTCCTTTTTTCTTTGTTTTGTTTTTTAAACATATGTTTTTAAATCACAAACAATCTCCGCTTTTAATTTTGTTTACATACTTTTGTAGTGGTTACATGCTCGACCCAATATAGTCAGCTCAGTGCCAGTTGAGCTTTATCATTTCCTTACCGTGAGGAACTAAAGAACAATAAAACTTTTATAATAATAGATATTCAGGGTTATTTGGTCAGCCTGGCAAATGCAATAAAAACCAATTAGCTAAGAACAACAGTTCACTTTGACCGCACTGGAACCTGCAGCTATACTGTGTTCAAAAGCAAAAATGCAGACAAAAGTTTTAGTCACATGGGTTTAACTTGCAACACGTGAACCAAATGTTTGCTACATAAACATTTGTAATTCCACGTAAACCAAGTTAATCACATGCTGACAGGAATATTTGTTAATTTCCCGTTTGTTTGTTACATTCTGGGGAAGAGGTAGGGTGGTGGTGTTAAAATTGCTATCTTAAGCCTGACATTTAGTTTAGGACATAAAAGCAATGTAATTGGAAAAATGAATTATGCATAAAAGAATACTAGTCCCTCAACCCCCAAAGGCTGGAAACAAGCAAGCATTTCTAGTATGAATTACAGGACACAAAAATACTTTCATTTCTGCCAATATATTTCATCTTAACAGTTGCAACTGTTACTAAAACAAAAATGTACAATAACAGGTGTTCTTGCAGATACACGTTTCACCTGCAGACATTTGTGTGCCTCTGTGTTTAAAACAGATGCTTTGGATGGGCAAAAGCATGCTTTGTGACCTGCCCCGATTCATCTGCTCCTACTTCTACAAAGACACATAAAAGACAGAGCAGATCGCCTGCCAGCCAAATCCAGACACTCGGTAGACTTTTCTACAGTAGGAAGGAAAGTGGCTCAGGAAGGGTAGTCCAATATGGAAAAGCAAGGTACTTGGTATTTCTTCTGAAGTTACATATGTAGTAATGGAGGCTCTCAAGCAACAAGATAAATAAGAAGAGACTACTGGAACTATCCAGTAAATACTCACTGAAATTACCCAAAAGCATATATTGCTATAGAATTCTTAGCTGTCAGAGCATTAGGTATGAATATCAGAG
>JAVHNF010041692.1:0-18366 GCA_034783455.1 Micropsitta finschii
CTCTCTTAGATGTATGTATTTATATGTGCTATTACTTATTTACATTTATTAATTCCTTTTCATAGCAGTTAGAGCTAATGGAAATTCCAGATGAGGATTAGGACTCTGCTATAGCAGGCGCTGTAGAAACAAACCCAGCAACTTGCCACTTACATGGTAGGCAATATCCTCTCATAACTACTTGTATATTAGAAAACCACTTTTATTTCAATTGCAGGTACTTGGGTTTTAGCATCCTGGGGTAGCCCAGAGATGAGTAATGGCATGAGGCTGAGATTCAGAGATGCCAGATGTGACAATGAGGAAGATGACATGTTTGATGTTGTGGATTTCACTTACACCAAGACTGATAAAAAGGCTGTTTCCACCTCAGTTGAAGATGATGTGCAAGAAGAAGAAATTGATAAGGATGATTTGGATTATCAGGATTACCTGGCTTCCTTTTATTCCATCCGAAGCTTAAGGAAGGCAACAGCCAATGAAGAAAACCAAAACCTTACAGCAGTGGCCTGGGAGCAGTATGAAGGCACTGATGCCATGAGTTCTGAGGTGGCAGCTGGCTCAGGTCTGACAGCTATATATAGTAGTGAATCCACAAGCACCTCTAAGTTCTCAGGAACTCATATCACTCCTCTTCCCCTAATCGAGGCTGAAACATTCCAGTCAAATCACACATCAGTCAAAGCAGAAGAGGATTTCTTTTTGGCTGGCACAAGTGATGGGAAGGCTGACTTGGTATTTGAGAATAGAAGCCAAAACAATTATGAAATAGATCACAGTAATAACATGGCTGCAGATGAGCTCTTGCTGAGCAATGGGGAAGGCCAAATGAATGTTGCAGAAGAGTTTCTAAGTGATGGGAATCACAGTAAATTTTTTTCAGAAAAGCATCAAGAAGACAGCACAGGAACAGAAAATTATAACATTAACAGTAAAAGGAAAAGGCGAAACTCGCTGGCCATCAAGTTTTACTCTGTCCAGAAGATGAATGCCCTTCTAAATCATGTACGAAATAAAAATGTCTCATTTTTTGACAAGACAAGCGCACCTCATTCTGTGGATAATGCAGAGAACACATCTGAGATAGCGGGAACTGGCCAATTTCCAAGCGATTATGATGATGAACTGGAAGAAGAAGAAACCAAGATGGAAAACGCCATGCAAGATGTCAACTTGACGCTTGCTTTGGACCTCATTGTAGGAGATGGGTCTAATGCATCCAATCTCTCTGAACTCAAGCTATCCAAAGACAAACAAGCAGACACTTCTTTAGGCAATATAAGCTCTAATTCCAGCCCTGCTTTAGTGAAGAACTTACTAGAAGCATCATTGCCCAGGTCTGGGAAATATTCATCTAAAATGACAAATAAGGAATGGAATTTGGTGTCTGCAAAGGGGAGTCTGGGATTAGAGGCAAATTTAGATAAATCTGTGGGTGGTAAGTTAAATCGTCATGGCAGGAATGTTACAGCATTCATAAGTAAGAAGCATATGAAGAAGTTTCAAGGGTTCTTGCATCTAACAGGAGAAAACCAGAAAGGGAGCCACATGCACCCAACTCTGAAAGGAAGGGAGGAGAACAAGAATGATACTTTGAGTACCTCTGGAACCTTTATCAAGATCCGAAGGAAAAAAAAGGAATATCCAAAAATGACCCACTTGATGAGGCCAAGGAGTAAAAAGCCCCCCAGAATCACCAGTTCTATGGCAGAGCTTGGCCGTACATTGTTTCTGGGTGAGACCAACCACACGACACTGCCATGTTGCACTAACACCACTGAAGCACCCAGTGAGGCCAACCATACACATCTGAGCAAAGCCAAGCACGAAGAGTCACGAAATTACACACTCACCCCACGGCAGTTTAAGCCATCGATCACGATTGGGCTTCCCCAAGAAAATGGAGAATACGAATATGTTATGGAAGGATATTACAGTGAGGAAACATCAGGCAGTGAATATGAATATCATTATGTGACCTTTGATGACCCGTACATGACAGACCCAAAAGTGAATATCAATGAACAACGTAACCCAGACAACATTGCTGAACATTACCTGCGGAGCAAAGGGAATGAGAGGAGATACTATATTGCAGCTAAAGAGGTCTGCTGGAACTATGCAGGATACAAGAAAAGGTTTGGCTAAATTATTTGCTTTTATTTTGCATGCCACCCTGATGCATGCTAGCAGATTGTTGATTTGCATGCTGGTATACTTAAGGGTAACATGACTCCCAGTTGCAGAAACATAAGAATTTTCCATGAGAGGCTGGGGCTCCCCTAGAATGTCATAGAGAGAGATTACTATAATCAAGAGAAACACAATTAAGAAATCTTCTCTATACTCAGAGCTCTATATAGATCTCCCCAATGAGGTTCATCCTCAGCCAATGTGAGGTGAATAGTTCCATCAAAATTAACAGAGCCCATGGCATATAGTTCCTCAGTGTGCTGATGAGCAGAAAAACAGCCTTTCTTCTTACTAGATTACTTTGGTGAAGTTTCTTTTTTTTTGCAGAATTGATAATAAGGTGAGGTTTATATGGAATAATAATATGTTTTATCAGAATAACAGCATTTTGCTGCTTCTGTTTAAGATCTGTAGAATGGTTAGAATGCCTAAAAGCTTACTTTTTCTTACCAGCTTTGTGTGGCAAAATGCAGATCTAATCAACGGTAAAATGTGTTTCTGTTAGCTTTCCGGAGAAGGTATGTCTGTGTGACGGTAGGGCATAGGTGGTAGGCTCTCTGCACTCCAAGCTAAGCCCTGATTCAGATCGTTAAGGCTAGTTGTAAAAAAGGAAAACAGAGCTCAGGTGGGGTTTGAAAGATTAGAGGTTTTGGTCAGTGGTAGCTGACCAAAGCTTCAAAGGATCTCCTATACAACTGTGGAACTAGAATGGCTTCAACACTGCAAGTCATGATTTTCAGAATCATCTGGCATTTATTTGTGTGTTTATGTTCTAAAATGTTCCTGCTGTATGAGTTCTCAGGTTTCATCAGAGCTATTATTACTGATTCACTGTGTGGGTTTTTAATTGGGGATTTCCTTTCAGTACAATGATGAATGACAAAACCTGTAAAGATGGCACCACATATAAGGTGATTTTCCAGAGCTATACAGACAGTACCTTTACGACACTTCAGGATGAAGACGAATATAATGAACACCTTGGCATCCTGGGGCCAGTTATCCGGGCTGAAGTGGACGATGTTATCCTAGTAGGTCAATGTTTTGAATACGTGTGCAGGATAAGATTCTTACGGTGATTATACAGTGTGACATAGAATGGGTCTGAAAATCCCACACATTTTTAAAAGATGATGGTTGGGGAAACAGTTTTCAAAGCTAGAAACTGTAGTGTGAACACAAAAACACAGTAGTGTGTTACTTTGAAACACATCCTTGTTCTCTCCTCTCCATGGTAAATTTACTTCTGTTTTTTCCTGTTTCCTAACAGGAGATACTGGCTTCTGAGTCTAATGTAAAATGAGATTTAAGTTCAGTGTTAAAAAATTATTATTTTTAAACCCAGATTGCACTGAATATATGAAAAGGGAGGCTTCTTAATTTTTTAAAAGAAATTAATAAATCTGTATTAAAGATTAGTATATCTATATTTATCCAAAAAGGTATATTTCTCTCTGGAAAACATTTGCTGTAGATGAGTTGGTTAGTTCTAATACAAACAATAAGGATAGAGAAGAATTGTATTGCTGGTGACAGAGTGGTATATTTGCATTAGGTAGCACCTTGCTGTAGAGCTTCCCTTCTCTTATCCTTCTTCATTCAGTCTTCTAAAACAGATAGATGGGCTTAGATGGGGAGAGTAGATCTCTCTACTTTCTGCTTATTTCAGTAGCAGTAGTGCACAACACAAACACATTGAGCTACATTTAAAAGCATTTCTCTTAGAAGAAGGAGGCTATTTTAGCTTGGGAGCATCATTCTGTAAAGAGAGGTAAATATGTAATCTCGTTGTCATCATGCTTCTCTGGGACAAATGAGATGCACTGATTTCAGTGGGAGTGATACATACAGAAGTCTGGTGTTACTGTTTTGTGCTGTCCTTTAGTGCAACTGCTACAAAGCCCACAAGGTGGAAACTCTCCATCTCCCTGCTTGCTGTAATTAAGCATATCCACCTGTAAAGGGCAACAGTGAAAGTCCTAGGAATCTAGACTCTGGAAGACAGGAAGATTCATGCTTTCTACTCTTTAATTGACTGCCTCTATCAAAGAGGGTGGCTCTGCATGGAGACGTCAGGTGCTATCCCTGCCAGCTTTGCTATGCACAACGTAACCTGTAACCACTTTACAAACCTTGACCATGGTTTAAAGTCATGGGAATCTATTGTGTGGGGACTTTGCTGTAGGCCTGCATTTGCTGAATAGAATCTATTTCTTTGTTCTTTGGTTTGTTTGGTTTTTTGTTGGTTTTTTGTTTGTTTTTTCTTTTTGGGGGGGTGTTTTTTGATTTTAGGTTCATTTTAAGAATCTGGCATCCAGACCGTATTCTCTCCATGCTCATGGACTCTTCTATGAAAAGTCATCTGAGGGAAGCATTTATGATGATGAATCTCCTGCTTGGTTTAAGGAAGATGACCAAGTCCAGCCAAATAACAGCTATATATATGTATGGTATGCAAACAGGCGATCGGGACCTGTGCAGTCAGGAGAAGCTTGTCGGTCCTGGATCTACTACTCTGATTTAAATATGGTAAGGAAATCAAAGTAGAAGTGGTAGTGTTGCTGGGGATGATCACAGAATCACAGAAACATTTGTGTTGGAAAGAATCACTGGAGAGCATCTAGTCCACCCACCCCCAACTCAAGCACAGTCAGATAGAGTAGGTTGTCCAGGACCACGTCCAGTCCAAGTTTTAAGTATCTCCAAATGATACTACTGCTTAGCTGTAGAAATGTAAGCTGCAGAACACATTTTGGATATCTGGCTTTTCTTTTGGGCCTTATGTGCCCATCTGACATTTAATTTCTTATTCTCAGTTAAAAGAGGATATAAGCTGTTGAAGAATTCAAATTGTGGAACTTATCGGTAGATTTAGCCACCGGAAAGTAAAGATATAAGGCAACAGCAATTCTGACCTTTGCTTTAAATTTTTAGGGTCTGATGCATTTCTACAGAATTCTATGTTTTTTTGACATCTTTTGGGAAATCCACTCTTAGATCTAATACAAGTTCATTACCTTCTAGGAGAAAGATATTCACTCTGGTTTGATTGGGCCAATACTGGTTTGTCAAAAAGGAACCTTCAGTAAGTCAAACAAGAGCAAAACATCGACCCGAGACTTTTTCTTGCTTTTCATGGTCTTTGATGAAGAGAAAAGCTGGTACTTTGACAAACGTTCTAGAAGCCCGTGTACTGAGAAGACCCAGGAAAGGCAGCAGTGCCACAAATTCTATGGTACTTATCTAATTTTGCCAAGTAATCAGTCTGTTGTGGTAGAAGGAAAGGTTGGGGGAGGTATCTCAGCTCACAGTGTCTTTGAACATGCATAAATCTTACACGTTAATTATAATTTAAAGCAGCCATAGGACAGCTCTTCATATACCTCTCTGTGGATGCAGAGATTTCAGACATGTAGACTTAAATAAGTGGCTGACTGTTCAAGGCAACCATTTTTTCTTTTGAAGGTCAGTAACAAAACTATGTTTTTGTCTTTGAAAATCTGATGTTTGTGTGCTGTAAGTGATCATGTTTGAAAAAGGCATGTTGAGAAGAGGAATCTGCCTTTTCCCAAATGCTTCATTAAATATTTTATTAATTTTGATAACTACATTCTAGCACTTTGAGACCTGTTTTGTGAGCAGCTTTCCTTATCAACAATGTTACTTTGTTTTCAGCCATTAATGGGGTTACCTACAATTTGCAAGGTTTGAGGATGTATGAAGGTGAACTGGTCCGATGGCATTTGCTGAATATGGGTGGGCCAAAAGACATTCATGTTGTTAATTTTCATGGACAGACCTTCATAGAACAAGGAAAGCCACAGCATCAGCTTGGTACATACATGCTCCTTCCAGGTAAGTATCAGAGCAGAATAAGTTCTAAGGGGTGATCATTACAGCCTGTTGCCTTCATACCAGTGTAAAGGTGGACAGAAGTTGCTGTTGAGCACAGTAATAAAGAGTTTGAGAGTGCTACTGGTTCATTTGCCTCTATAATGGTGAGAAGGAAGGTCATCACTTTGCACCTTGCTTAACAAGGAAATAAAGGTAATATTGCTGTCCTTTAAAACTGGAAAGATGAGTGAAGTTACAGGCAAAACTTAAGTGCTTGGGCAAATGTTGTCTTTTCAGATGAGAAGGGATATATATGGAAAATGAACATAAGAAAAGCAATGAGGGCACATACTGTGCTTTCTAAAAACTGCATTAAACAGTCTAAACTATATCTGCTTTCTACTCAATCCTTGGCACTCCTGGGGTATGCAAAAAGTGAGAGAAGGGGTAAGATTCTCCCACATCTACTTTTGGCTTCTTTCATCCGTGCTTTACATTGCTTGAAGAGCAACACACTGGGGCAGCAAGAGTAAGAACTATAATCAGCACCAAATTAACATCCCTCCATTATGTAATAAACTTAATATCACTGTCCATTACCTGGCTCAGCACTGAACTTAATGTACAGGTACCTGCTGTTACATACAGGCATCCAAGATTTTCTATTTTGCACCAGCAGCAAAGGTTAGGTTGTGATCTGGTCACTTCATTCTAAACTCTGTCTCCAGCTGTGACTTGCTTTCTAAGAAAGGAATTATTGAGGTGCTGGTAGCTATTGCTCTCTGTAATGTGTAGCAGGTTATTTAATTGTTTTGATTAAGTCACAGGATGATCTTTACTTTAGCATCCAGCCTTGCTAACATCAACCTTATCATGCTAATGTTTCTGACATGTTTCTCTTCCATTTTTTCAAGGCTCATTTAGAACAATCGAAATGAAACCGCAGAGACCTGGCTGGTGGCTTTTAGACACTGAAGTGGGGGAATATCAGCAAGCAGGAATGCAGGCATCCTATTTGGTTATAGAGAAAGGTACTGAACTAAGGGGTTTTTTTTGCCTGGAGAGAGTCAAGCTATAAAGTCATCTCTACCCTTTCAGTATCACTAAAAATAAATCTGGGAGGTTGTTCTGCAAAAAACAAAACAGATTGTATGTGCATTCAGGAGGGTGCGGGGTGGTTACTGTAGATTTGCTGTAGAAAGAAAAATGTTTAACCTCTACCGCAGTAGCTCTGAAGTATTTAGCACACAGTGTTTATTACTTTAGTGTACTGGCTTTGAATTTGAGATCTCTTCTCAATGACCAGTGGATTAATCTGTTGAGAGAAATTGCAGAGCTTAACTTGGCCTTCTCTGGGAAGAGAGCGGTGATGTTACATTGTTACTAAGAATTGTTCCGAGTGATGTTGTCTTAGAAGATTCCACTAGAATGCATGTTGGAATTGCCCTCCTCTTTAGCAACAAACCTACTGTGCTCTCTGTAGAGTGCAAGATTCCAATGGGTCTAGCAAGTGGAGTCATACTCGATTCACAGATCGACGCTTCACATCATATAGGTGAGTTAATACTTGAAAAGGTCTGAGCATGTTCTTGAATATGGCCAGCGAAGTATTGCAGTTCCAAATCCTTTTGGTGTCTCATGATAAGTCTTACAAGATTGGTTCAGCAGTAAATTTACTGTCAGGTTTAAAAGCTCTCCAGTGCTGTAAGCAGAGACTGAGAGCTATCTGAGGTAGCCCTCATCACTGTAATTTAACTGTGTCACAGGTCTACTGTCAGTATCACAAGTTTGAGAGCTGGGGAGTCCTCTGTCTGTGGCCTGCTGGATAACCTGGAACAGCCCCAGCTCTGCTCTCTGTCCTTTGGTTTCCCTGCTTGAAAATGAACACCAAGTATTCAAAAAGCTTTTGAGATTTGCGTGTGGTATGAGGTGTGAAAGGACAAAGTATGCTTGTTATGAAAGATTTGGGAACCTGGCATCCATCCAGAGCAATGACAGAGTCTTTAATTTACCAAGTATTTTCTTGGTAGAGAAGTGGGATCATTTGGTAGAGAAACTGATAGAATTTTACATGGACAGTGGCAAATCAAGGTGCACAGGTTACACATACATGCAGGAACACACATCCTTTCCCTTGAAATAACAAATTATTTATTTTAGAAAATGTTTGTGGGTTTTTTTGGAGTTTTTGTAATTTCTTCATTTCCTGCCCCAGTGTTATAAAGGCTTGAAAACTCTGTTGTTGTATATATTCCATATCAGTTGTTAATATGGAAACCTCATTATGTAGAGGGGAGCTGTCTTCCATGAATGTAGAGCACATTCAGTGTCTGATACTGCTGGTGGCCAGCACTTGATTAGCAGACTCTAGACCCCAGTTTCAAAGCAGCAGACAGTACATTACAAAAAATGCTGTTATTTTTCAAGTCATTCTGCCAATTATAAAACTTCACAGCTGACTTTGTTGTTGGTTGGTTGATGGGTTTGTTTTGCTTTCTCCCCCAAGACAGACTGGAAAAGAAGTGAGGCACTCAATAGCAGGTTGCAACCTTAATTTATTTATTCATCCTTTATTCCTGTTTTCTGTCTTAGACTATTGGGCACCAAAGTTAGCCCGACTAAACAATTCTGGAACATACAATGCTTGGAGCACTATAGTGAAACAAGAAGAACTAGCTTGGATCCAGGTATGGTTGGTTCAGCAAGTGCTTGACCATAATTGAGTTGTGATTTTCCTACAACTTATCATAGAAAGTCAAGATGTTCTTACTCTCTCTGAGAAGACTGCTGGGGAAAACTGAAAAGATCTAGCAAGTTTGAATGGTGATGCCATGAACTGTCTACCTCCTCTGGAGTAACACAGTCTCTACTGCTGTTGAAGTCATTGACTGGATTGTCATGATTTAGACTGTAACCATTTTGTAGGCAAATTGAGTCATTCTTTCTACTACTTTTTCCTCCCTCTCTCTACCTGATAGTATATATTTATATGAACATGTGTGTTGAGTGATCATTTAAAGTGCAGTACACTCAAGTGTTGCTTCAGATAGTTTGGGGGGGGGGGTGTTAGGGTTTGTTGGGGTTTTTTTTGGTTGGTCAGTTGGGATGCTTCTGTGTCCAGCTTGACACAGCACAGTGTGGCTTCATAGGGAAATTAAGTTTATAATTATGGCTTCGAGCACCATATCATTGTCATGTCATTCCATAATTTTTTTCCATCACAATCACTTTTTGCACCAGATAGCAAATTTGCACCCAAATTTAGGTGATTTCTTTGAAATCTCAGTGAAATTGGGAGTTTGGAGAGAAGAAAGACTCAAACTAGTGTTGCAGTGTAAGTAAAACAGGTGGCTGTTGTGTTTACCTTGATAGCATTTGACATGTTAGCAAGTTAGTAGAGGTGAAGTCAGGAGACCTGATGTGTAACTGGAAATAATGCTGGGAGGAGAGAGAATTTGATAGGTGGCATGGTAGTGAGAAGCTGAGGTTTACGGCAGTAAATATGCAGTAAAGTATGCACAGATGTAGAGAGCATACCCCAGAGAATGAGTTTCACTGCTGACAGGCATACCCTGCTGATTTGTTGTTGCGTTAAGTGCTTGGATGTGGTATCAGCAGCAATGGTAGCTTTTCAGCACTTCAGAATATCATGTCTTTTCTCAGCCTGGGTATCCAAAACTAGAGGCAGCTCATGAGAATGCGAGTCTTTAATTTCTTTATACTCCTTTTGTCTGTCTGTAAAATGAGGCTAAAAGTTGAGTTCTGCCTGTCACAGATATTTTTGAGGTGCCTTCGTGGTGCTGTGCTGAACACTATAAACTGGCTCCAAAATTAAATGTACACACAGATAAATACTCAAATTATATGAGAGTAAGACAGCATTGATTTGGAATTTGGCATCTGGTTGTTATTCCTCCTGAGAGTGTTAGTGTTGTGGGTGTTAAAATGCAGGGCACAAAGCTATTGTGTAGATGACAAAGAATGAAATGGATATTGCTGTGCATTACTGGCTTTGAAACGCTGTTTGCTGTTCCTAGGTGGACTTTCAAAGACAAGTTCTGTTAACTGGGATACAGACACAAGGAGCCAAGCAGTTTTTAAAGTCCTTGTATGTCCAGAAGTTCTTCATTGTTTACAGCAAAGACAAACGGAAGTGGAGCACTTTCAAAGGAGACAGTTCACCAGCACAAAAGGTCTGTATGTGCCATAGGGGTTGTGATAACCTAGGTAGCATCACTGAGTGATACAGTGAGGTGACAGTTTAATTTTATGCTAAGAGATAGGATAAAAAAATTATGGCTTTCAGAGATGTAATAGTACAGCTTGAAGCCACAAAGAGCAGTGACCAATCTAATAAAACTCAGGCCAGAAAACCTGTAAGGTGAGGAATCTCATAGACTAGCTTTTATCCTGGCCCTGTGACCTTGTCTGGCTTTTTCACAAGTATCTATCTCTCTGTACTTTTATTTCCTAAGTCCATGTCAGCTTTTTTTGATGCAAGCAGGAAGCTGAACTAAAAATCAGGTCTTATGTCGTTTGGGATTAGATCTTCTCTGTTGTCCCTCCCTTTCTGCTGTCACAACAGTGGAATGTTAAGCTGTCTGAATTGTGTGCAGAAAGCCTCTGTCATAAGTGTTATGCCTTGAAAGAGGTTCATTTTATGCCCAACTGCTCCAACCATGCTTGTTACAGCTCCCTTCAGTTTCTTCTCCCTGAGGTTTCTGTGCTACAACTCTCAAACTGAAAACCTGTTCTCTCTTATCTCTCCTTTCCCCTCTTTACTTACATCTTACTACTGACTTATGTAGTACACAGAAATAGGTTGCTTATTTGAACTGAGGCTTTCAGGCACTTTCAAATATGCTAAGATAGAATCATGAAGTATTCCAAGTTGCCCTTCAGCACAGGGCGCTCCATCACCGTTGATGGGGCTAACAATGTAAATGACTACTTTTGTATCAGGGCAGGCTTGCAGCATCCAAGCTTGTGATTGCACTAAATTAACTATGTGTGGACTGTTTTATTTTTTTTTCTTTTTTTTAATTTTCTTTAACAGATTTTTGAAGGTAATTCTGATGCCAATGGCGTGAAAGAGAACATCATTGATCCCTCTATTATTGCTAGGTACATCAGAGTCTACCCAACTGAGGCCTACAACAGGCCTACTCTCCGCATGGAGCTTCTGGGCTGTGAAGTAGATGGTAAGAAAGGGTCACATGCTTCCTGTGCTTCCTTTCTGGCAATTTTTTTACCTAATATCTTAAATGAAGCTAAAATTGTAGGTGTTCTCAGTTCCAACATTGTTGTTTAGGCAGTGGCTACTTGGATAAACTGAAGATAACATGGTGCTTCTCTTAACAGGTTGCTCTTTGCCACTTGGAATGGAAAATAGAGAGATCAAGAATACCCAGATAACAGCCTCGTCTGTTAAGACATCCTGGTTTAACACATGGGACCCTTCACTTGCTCGTCTCAATCAGGAAGGAAAGATGAATGCCTGGCGAGCAAAGGTAACAGTGAAAAATAGGGATGACAGCAAGACAGCTACGGTTACTAAATTTGTACTGCCCGTGTGCTCATGTGCTTCCTGCACCTTGTGTCCAGTGCCAAGCATGTTAGGATTGTTTCACAACCATCCCTTGGGAAGAAGCCCCTTCAACAATTCCAATGGCAAACTTCCAGCAACAGCAATGAAGTCATCTTTTCATATGGATATTGTTCTCTGGGCCACAGCCTGCAGCACTTCCCTGCAGAAACAGCCCTTTTAATGTCAGGATATGACTACAACTTGAATATTTGGCTTGAAGGGATTAAAGAAACCCTTCTGGGTTCCTTATAGGTAGTGCAGCGTAATGGATCTGGGGGCAGATGACCTTCAGTAAGGCATGTGAGCATCTGAGTCTTCAAAATGGAGCTGCATTTCCTTAGGAAGCACCTTGGATGCTTCATAAAGATATGTTGCAAGATACTGGTTTTATAAGCATTTGCTGTCATGTATTACATTTTAATACTGGAGATAAATCTGTTATTTTTTGTCATGCATTGGAAATTAATGTGGAAATCTTAAGACACCAAGATAATACCTGCAGTTAGGAATTTAATTGTATGAGCCACAAAGAACGTTTGTGACTTTTGCCTCAACTTTACTCTTGTGCACTTCTTTGATACAGTTTTGATGCAGTTTTAACTATCTTTAAGCAGGATTTTTCACTTAGGCAAATACAGACATAGACATGTTTGCTGATAGACAACTCTTTTTATGAATTATAGTTGAACAACAACCAACAGTGGCTGCAAATTGATCTTCTCACAGTTAAGAAGATAACTGCAGTTGCTACCCAGGGGGTCAAGTACATGTCTGCTGAAAACTTTGTGAAAACCTATATTATCCTATACAGTGACCAAGGCTCAGAGTGGAAATCCTATACGGATGGTTCAAGCTCAGTGGCAAAGGTATCATTCTTAGCTCTGGCAATTGTATCGTTGCTTGAATTTAGATGCTGAGCACAGTCAAGGCTCAAAGGCAGAATACGCTAAAGTGCTGAGGAGAAATTATCAAAGGCTTTTACAATGCTAGGGATCTGGGGTTACTGCAAATAATGTCATAATATCCATCTGATTTTAGTCATAGTAATTAAAACTAGTAACAGGGAAGAATGCCAAATCTGTAGAGTATGAAATCAACATTGTGATAAGAGGAACTAATGTTATTTGTAAAGGAGGGCATTTAATTTGAATGAACAACAGATTTCCTGGGGCCTCTTTTCAGCTGTTTAATTAAATTTATAAAATTAAGGCAGAAATAAAGCGAGCAGTTTTGCTGTACAGAGCTGGACAGCTCCAGCTGTCCGCAGAGCGGACACAGTACTTACGTTGTTGCCCATATCACTTTACTACACTAGCTTAACCCACAAGGGCTATTGACAGAGTAAAATAAGGGAAGATTGTTTTGTTTTAGTTTAGCCAAGCTAGAATGGAAAATGTGGTGTGGATGGAAACAGAGGCTCTTTAATTGATTCAGACTCAGATATTGCTGGCCCGAGCTACTTTGCAACTAGCATTTTAGGAAAAGGCTGGATCTGGTCTCATGTAAAATCAGAAAAGAGTTGGTCCATGATCCCTGGATGGTGAATGCAACAGCTTGGAACCATTTTAAAATAAAAAGCAGGGTTGGGTTTGCTTTGGTGTTTGCTTGGATTTTTTTTGGTTTTGCTTTGTTTTTTTCTTTTTTAAGTGCTGCCTTTTAACTAATTGTGTGTTTATTAATTTTCAGGTTTTCTTGGGTAATGAAAACAGCAACGGGCATGTCAAGCATTTCTTTAACCCACCCATCCTATCCAGGTTTATCCGCATTGTTCCAAGAACGTGGTATAGTAGTATTGCACTTCGGGTAGAACTCTATGGCTGTGATTTCGGTGGGGGTCTGACTGTAAAAAGGACTGAAGGTTCTGGGAGCTCTTAACCCTTCAGCAATCATCCTGCAGAACAAGGCTTTTTAAAACGATCATACTTAGTTTGGATGTGTGCTTCCTCAAAGGACATTAATGTTTTGCCAGCAAGAATTATGAGAGATTTCTCTGGCAGAATTTTTGTTCCTACAGATACACACTTTGGAAAACCATTTCTTTTCTCTGGGCAGAAACAGCAGTCCCTTCTCAGTTGTATTATCATTTCTTCATTCTAACGTGCTCTGTTTTACTTTTTACTTAAAGTTCTAAATCTCTAGGGATGGAGACTCTGGCCTTAATCCTGAGCCCTGATTATCTCCATTTTGTAAAGCTTCTGCAGCAGATTGGAGGAATAGAAAACTTACAGCAGTTGGATGTTCTCTGTACATAGGGCTGAGAGGGAAAACTAGTGCAGATATGGAGCTGTGGTGCTGCATTCCAGCAATGCCTTGGTAAGAAATAATTGTAGAGGTGGCCTTGCCTCCCCATCTCTTTCATCTACACTGCCCCAACAGTAGAATGCATCCCAGCATTGAGGTGTATGCAGGCCCTTGGAGAATGTGGTTCATGTTACTGATTTGGTTCTTGCATACCCAGGCACATCTGAAATGCTGTGGATTTCACGTAATTCATCTTCAGTGCCCTTGCAAGGGGAAGGGGAGACAGCGGTATCTTTCTTTCCTGGAAACAAGAAGGGAAGTGATTTAACCTGGCAGGTCATGGAATGACAGCAGTAGAACCAAAGTGAGAATCCAGAGCTCCTGACACTGTCCCGTGCAAACTTTTACACCATGGGGAGGGGGAGCTCCCTCTGATAGGATACATTGAGAACTGTAGCTGTTCAGTGAGAATACCACCTGGTGGTGGCAGAGGAGAGTTGAATGAAGCTGGGTAATAGCAACACCTGCACTTTCTTTACCACTTAGCTCTAACAGTGTTTTCAGTAATAGAACTACTCTTGTGTGTAGAGCACACATAGATTTTTTTTTTCCAGGATGGCTATGTCTGGTTAAAATATATACACACAGTCCATGAACTCATTATTCCAGCAAGTTTTAGCTCAGCTTTCAGTAGTGTTTATGGCTTCCATCCTGTAAATTTTTTAGTTGCAGAGCTTCCACTTACCACACTGGGTACCATTCAGCAGGGTGGATTTTTCAGAGATGTCTGTCTTTGAACCTCATATGGTTTTATCCAAGTTA
The DNA here is from genome assembly GCA_034783455.1 of Micropsitta finschii. Classification (NCBI taxonomy): domain Eukaryota; kingdom Metazoa; phylum Chordata; class Aves; order Psittaciformes; family Psittacidae; genus Micropsitta; species Micropsitta finschii. The sequence continues at coordinate 14,678 of JAVHNF010041692.1, forward strand.
ATTCAGTAGTTTTTTAATTCTTGTATCTTACAGACCATGCATTTCAAAATGAAGGCACAGAATGAGAATGAAAAAAGTATAAAAGCTAAACAAATATTTTCTTTTTTTTATTATGTTGCAGACTGTTTCACTGGTAAATAAAGATACTATTGTAGCATGGAAAACATGGACATTGTATATTTGCCTTGACAGTGCTCTTTGGCAGTAATTAGTGAAATTCTGCATCATGAGAGTAAAATTTTCAGCTTCGTGGGAATTTTCAGAGCTAATTAGGATTTATTTCAGTGGTAGAACTTCATGAGTAATTGCTTCATCTTAAAATACCAGTTTCTTAATATTTTGTAATGGTCCGTCCTTTATTTTTCTTTGATACAGCCATGAAATTGCACTACAAGCCATGTTCACTGTAAAAATAAAAAGTGTAAGCTTTGGAGTCAGGTTTTACCCCAGAATGCAGATAAGAAATGCTTGCTAATTTTTCAGCAGAACCAGGATTTTGTGCAATAAACCATCTGTGCTTAATAAGGCTGTGACCTTAAAGGCTCTAAGTGATGAGTTCTTTATTTATGTAGGATTCTATGTGAAATTAGACAAATGCAAAATCGATTGCAGGAGCATGACTCAATACATCTGCATTGATTTTACAAGTTGGAGATTCTGCTACTTCTTGCTATATGGATAGGACTGGGGTTAGCTGTGGTCAGCTGTCCCAGTTGTCTCCCTTCCTCATCCTCTTGTCGACCCCCAGCCTAATCACTGGAAGGGCAGAGAGGGAAAATGGCCTTGACCTTGTGCAAACCCTGTTCAGTAACAGCTAAAACACTCATGTATTGTCAACACTGGTTTAGTTTATATACTGATCATGACGTGCTGTGGTATGGAATACCTCTTTGGCTAGTTTGGGTCAGGTGTTCTGTCTCTGCTTCCTCCCGCCTTCCCCTCCTCCCTGGCAGAGCATGAGGCTCAGAAAGTCCTTGGTCAGAGTAAACATTACTGAGCAACAACTGAAAACATCGGTGTTATCAGCGCTGTTCCCAGGCTGAAAGTCAAAAACACAGCACTGCAGCAGCTACTAAGAAGAAGAAAAAATGACTGGTACTGCTGAACCCAGGACACTGTGCAAAGCATATATTCAGGCATTAATGGCCATTGCATCAGGTTGACTGATCCCTCAATGACTGACTCCATTTGTGGAAAGCGAAGCTGTCTTTGTCCCTCCATTTCTCCTACCATAGCTCTGGGTCACCTCTTACTTAAATGTTAGTCACCCCGTACCAGTCACAGGAGAGTCTATCACAGGAGTCTGTCATCTTAAGTAAGTCCAGGAAAACTCTGAAATGATGGACAAAGGAAGGTACACATCCTTTTCAGGATGTGTACCAAAAATGCACTTCTGATTTTAGCTGTTTTGCATATGTCCTCTACCAGCAAAAATAAAATATTTTTATGACAGCTTACAATAATTATTAATATTTTAGCCAAGAATTTTGCCACACTGTAAAAATTTGAAATATAAATATATTTATTATCTATTATTTTAAAAACACATCTCAGGGAAGAGCAAAAAGGCTTGTCAGATACTGCTGAAAAAAAAAAATGTTAAAGGACCATTTTGGTCTTTTTACCACAAGACTGTTATTTACCTTGCAAGCCTATAGACATTGTTCGACCACTAAGTATCTGCTTATTACTTTTATTTCCCCTGCAGCCAGGCTGGATAATGCTGCCCTCAGTTTTGCTGCCTCAGCTACTGCTCTGCTAGTGTGGAGTGCTGCTGAGCCCTGGGCCAGCTCTTTGCACAGTTGACTGTGCTCATCTTATACTCACTGTGTAGCTCCCTAGAGACCTCCTCAGATCCTCCACTTCTGCTACTCAGATTCCTGTGTCTGGATTTCAAGTATTTGCATTTAAAATGCACTGTCTTTCAATACTTACAGGAATGGTATAAACAGATAGACAGTTTGGTTCTGAGTTTGAGTCTGAAACACTTTTAGCAGTCAAGGCTATAAATCCTTGGACTGGATGAAAGGAGAGTTTATCAGGGGAAAGATTAAGTTTAAACCCAGCATTCCCATGTTGATAAGAGCATTATTATTGCCATCAAGCACATGCACTGCCTATCTCACTAGTAAGTAGCTCTAGCACATCATTCAGCTTCAAGGGTTGTTCAAAGGATTTTTTGCTGTGCTCTTGTTAGCTTTGGATTGACCTTGCTTTCTTCCCCTTAATGTTTTGTTTGTCTGACGTACAAGGTTTAGAATAATTTTACAAGTATTTACAAAGACAAAACTAAATCTACTTAAGCAATCTTATCACAAGGTACACAAATACTCCAGCTAAAAGTTATGCAGTTCTATTTTAACTATATATATTTATATATATACATTTCAGCAAATAATATTTAATATTTGGTTTGTCTTGTTTAGGTGTGGCTGTTGCAAGGGGAAGAGCATCTGTGTTCTTGCTGCCTGAAACTTCATCGCAAGCAGATACCTACACATTCACTTATACTTTCTCTTAGCCTCTGCACTTAACCTGGTCCAGTTGCCCATGGTGTTTCTCAGTGACCAGCCAAGGCCCTGGGGTGAGGATCTGGGCTTCTGCCCAATGTGTTTGGAAGATTTGTGGTTGCCCATGCAAAGAATAGTTGAAAAACCTTTCTTTTCTTTGGATTATGCAGTCTGACATCTTCAAGAATTCACATCAAGTCCTCTTTTCTGGCTTCCAACAGTATTGCTTTTTCTGATACTTCTCAACAATGTCTCTCCCTCATCCTTGTCAATGGTGGCACGCTTTCTCAGACCTACCAGCAGTGTCTGTTGTTCAAGACCAGTTGTGTGTGGCAGCTGTTTCTTTTATCACGTGCTGAAGTCTGAAATGTCTGGACCTCTACAAACCCATTGTTCTTTGGCTAATTCCACAAATTGCACCTGGTCAACATCACACACAAATGATCTTCTGCTTGCTCAATATCATGCACAAACAATTTTCCATGCACTTTATGATCAAAGAACATTCACCTTCAGCAGCTGCATAGTGGTCCTAGCAAGTAGAACATGCTGGAGCATGTTGAATAATGAAGTGGTTTTAAACATAATATCTGGGTAGTGTTTTGGTGTTCCTAAACATAGAAGACCAAAGCAGTAGTACATTTGCATAAAGCAAATGAATGAAAGTCTTTGCAGTTCATCTTAATTTCTTGTTAGTCTTGGTTGGTCTTGTTACAGGGTTTGAAGAATATTGGCACAGATCTCTGCACCTTGTTTTTTTTTTTATTCTGGCATCCCGAAGTGACATACTATATACTTCTAAATTGTTATTCTTCCTTATTTGCAGCCCTTCAGCCATTTCCTACCAGTATTTCAGTATTAGCACTCTGTCCACCTCTTGCTCAGCCTCAGAATTACACAGAGTAGAAGTATTCCAGGATCTGACTTCAGGCATGTGCTATAGGTGTCCAAACTAGGAATTAGCATAGAGAGTCCAGGGAAAGAGTTCAGATGCTACTTCTTTGTTCAGACAGCCTAGGTTTCCAGGTCAAGAATCTGATACAGGAGCACGGGGATGGGGATACAGGAGCACGGGGATGGGGATACAGGAGCACGGGGATGCGGATACAGGAGCACGGGGATGGGGATACAGGAGCACGGGGATGGGGATACAGGAGCACGGGGATGGGGATACAGGAG
>JAVHNF010041700.1:3505-15255 GCA_034783455.1 Micropsitta finschii
TGCCCCTTGTCCTATCACTGGACATCACTGAAAAAAGCCTAGCTCCATCCTCCTGACACTCACCCTTTATATATTTGAAAACATTGATGAGGTCACCCCTCAGTCTCCTCTTCTCCAAGCTGAAGAGACCCAGCTCAATACCTATATTGGTTTGTGGGTGTTTCTGACTGATATCTGGTGTATCTCACAATGAGGAGTTTAAAAAAAGTATCAGAATTAACATGTTTTAAGGGAAAGACATCACTACTTACATTGAAACACAATAAAATACAGGTACTTCTGTATTCCAGTGTAGCCCTTAGCACAAAAGCTTTCTGAAGTTTTGCTTAACTTATTGTTATCTCTGCTGTCTCCAACTGCAAAACTGACATCTTCCTACATTCAGAGTGAATTTGACTTCTGGACATGCTTATCTCTTTTTCAGTTGAAGAACAGTGTGGAAAACCTCCATCCTCTGGACAGATGGTCACCAAGCTGGGCAACCCTTGAAGTGAAGCTATTCCCTTCTTTCCCTGTCAGAGAGCTTTTTTGACTTTGATAAAGACATTTTTGTTCTTATTCTTCACTCTTCCCTCAAAATGTTAATTGAGACAGATAATAATGATGATTTTCCATCATATAGGTGCATCATCAAATCTCAAAATCCCCAAGATAAGGACTAACATCGGACTCAAAATTTGAAAGACACTTTGAAGATTACAACTTTTTCAGAACTGCTGTTCTTAAAAATACTTTGTCAGATGTAGAGTATATACAAATGTTTGAATAAGGCATAGGACTGAGTTAGACTATACATGTATAATTGTCATTTTATGTATATCATCTGCTTTATCCCTACTATACACATATCTGGAATTTAAAGCCACCTCTCTGAACTTTTGCTTATCTTCAGTAATTTCACAATTTCATAAGAACAAAAAAGTACATCCCTGACTCATTTCATATCCCGAGTCATCTGAAAGGTGAGATGTCAAATAGGTTAACTCATATCTGAGCCCAAGTAGAACTTACAAACTGAACTTTCTGTTGATCTTGTCTCGTTTACAGTGTCAGTGGGGATGTACTGACAACAGTCAAGTTTTCCTCAATACACAGCTGCCTCCAAGACTGACAGTAGGGCTTATGCATTCCTCTTAGTTAGCCAGTAACTCTGAGAAAAGTACACAGAGAAACAGAGAGAGCTGGACTGAATATTCTTCACTGACCACAATCTCGGCAATTTTTTTTGAATTGCCTGTTCCAAACACTCATATTCTAAAACTCCTGCTGTCTGGATAAAAGAGAGAATTTTAATAACTTCTGAGGTGCGTTAACACTGAGATACTGCCTGCAGTGAATTTAACGTTGCTTTGAAAACATCAGCACTGATAAAACATCTATTTTATTGTTTGGCTGCAACAACTGCATGCTTAATCATCTGGCTACAACAAAACCGCACTTATTTTCTATCATGAAGAAGATAAGCCTGACCTGAGCAGTTAAGTTCAGTACATATGTCACCAAATGTTTGCTAACATTTTTGACAAAAAGTAGGTATCCAACTGTCTGTGTGACAGAGCCAGACTTGGTCTTCTGCATGGGCAATCTTGAATAGGCTGAGCAGAATGTCTTTTGATAAAGTTTCCAGTTTTATAGAACCTAACAATCAAAACCTGATGTGCAGGGTGCCATTGTGTTCCTAAGGAAGGTGTCCTGGGTTTAGCAGTAGCAGTCGTTTTTGTTTCTTCTTGGTGGCTGGTGCGGCGCCGTGTTTTTTGGCCTTCGGCCTGTGGGAACAGAGCTGATAACAGTGATGTTTATAGTTATTGGTCGGAATATTTGGGTTAGCTGAGGACTCTCTGAGCCTCATGCTCTGCCGGGGGCGGGATGGAGATGGGATACCTGACCCAGGTTGGCCAGGGGGATTATTCCGTATCATATACGTCATGGCCGGGGTGTTAACTGGGAGTTACCCGGAAGGGCAGGCACGGGGCTCTTCCTCTCTCTCTCTCTCTGCTTGGTCGGGCTCGTTTCGTCAGGTGGTATCGTATTCTCTCCCCTTGTTATTTCCTTTATCGTTATTATTATTGGTGGTAGCAGTTGTTATTTGTGTTGTATCTTAGTTACTGGGCTGTTCTTATCTCAACCCGTGGGGGTTGCATTCTTTCGATTCTCCTCCCCATCCCTTCCGGGGGGGGATTACAAATTGCGTGGTTTGACTTGTCGACTGGGCCTAAACCACCACACTTGGTAACTGTACAAGAGCAAGAGCTCAAGAAGGGAGGAGGAACATTATTCATGGCAGCAGCCCAGAGTTATAACTACTTAAACCACACCCTTGAAGTATATTTTCTTTCCTCAGTCCCGTCTTCCAGAAATGGATGTGGCTGCCCATAGGTCCTTGCCAGTTTTAACTTTTCACACCTTTGTAAGAATAAGAATCCCTCAGATTCCTGTTTCCCATCAGCTGTAAATAAATATTTCAACTGAAGGCTCTATAAAACATGTCTCTTCTAAAAGCACACTTGGATGTGTCAACATTGAGACAAAAATCTATAATGAGTTTCCCTTGCCAATTAAAGTTAACCATGGTTTTGCACGACAGTCAGAGTTCTAGGTGGTTCTATGAGCCTACGTCATAAAGCAAAATTATTTTAAACAAAGGAATTTCTAAAACCTATTTACTGTAATTGCAGAGAAAATGTGTGAAAACCTTTTGAAAATAAGTGCTGGAGCTCTTCATTCCTCTTCACCTCACCATTTTCTCAGTTGAGAACTGCACTTGTCTGATATGGTAGTAATCTCCAGACAAAGCACTGTCCTTTTCCCTTCTGTAGCATGACTATTTAAGTGGTGGAGTCAGGAAGATGCCTGCTATTAACACAGGCTGAGATCACATAATGAAGGATATATTTTCACCTTTGATCAAAGCAAATATTATAATGAGGGATCAGACCTTTTTTCTTACTAAAAGGGAGAATACAGAAGGATGACATTGCTGACATTCAGATGTTTTAGGGAAAGTGTGATGTGGTGGAGAGTAGAGACATTTATAATTGATTGTTCAGGGAAGAGGGTTCAAAGGTCTATTACATGTAAGGTATCATACCCATGCAGCTGTCCTGGTTTCAGCTGTAACAGTTATTTTTCTCCTTCTCAGTAGCTGGTGCAGTGCTGTGTTTTGACTTTAGACTGAAAACAGTGCTGATAACATGCCAGCGGTTTAGTTGTTGCTGAGTAATGCTTGCCTTAATCAAGGACTTTTCAGTCTCTCATGCTCTGCCAGTGAGAACTGGCACAAGAAGCTGGGAGGAAGCAGAGACAGGATGCCTGACCCAAAGTAGCCAAAGAGGTATTCCATACCACAGCACGTCATGCCCTGTACATAAACTGGGGGGAGTCACCCAGAAGAGACTGATAGCTGCTCAGGCTGGGTATTGGTCAGCAGATGCTGAGCAATCGATTGTGCATCATTCGTGTTTTCTGAGCTTTCATTTTTTCTCTTGTTGTTTCCTATTATTAATATTAGTATTATTAGTATTGTTAGTATTGGTATTCTTTGTATTATCACTATATTTTACTTTATTTTAGTTATTAAATTGCTTTTAGCTCAACCTGTGGGATCTACATTTTTTCAATTCTCCTCCCCATCCTGCCCAGAGAGGGGGAAGGGAGGAGGTGAGCAAGCAGCTGCGTGGTGCTGAGTTACGGCTGGTTCTAAACCATGACAGCAGTACTGCAAGCAGATGCCTGTGATACACTGAGTTACTTAGGGTATAGTTATATGAAATGTAGGACAGGTATCTTCACCTCTGTTTTCAGAAGTCTACTCTTGCTCTTCATTTATATGAACTCTGAATCCTAATGATTCAGAGTGGATTTGTCATGAAAACAGTAAAAAAAAAAAAGAAAAAATCCCAGAGAAGAAGATGAAAGGAGAGAAGAAGCACTACCTTTTGTTTAGGTAATGATTGACTGAACTGTCTTGTCTACCTTTAACTTCACCCTCAAGGATTTTTTGTAGAAAGTGTTTCCCTCCTTGGAAGGCTATTTTAAGAAATTATTCTCCTCTACCAGACACAGCTCTACACAGCTCTATACTGACCTGAATGACATGGGGAGATTTATTTAGTTGGGTTTTGGCTTTTTTTCTTTTGAGAGGTGTTTTAAAGTCAAGAATAAGTTAATGATTTTGGCCCATAAACACCCACAGGCTGTTCTGTGTTGAATTACATCAAAAAGTTATTTGTACAAGACTGTCTTGGTGTCAGGGAAATGCCTTACTAGTGAAGAAATCGATTGCATAAGTATGCTGCTAAGTACATCTGAGGAACTAAACACTGTCAAATTGTCCTGAATGAGCCTGGCTACTTTAGTAAGTACTCCAATGTTTGTTGGTGTGCTCAAGTTTTACAAAAAGATTATTTCACTTTAGTGGTGTTCCTTTCTCCCAGCAGGACAACCGCTATCCTTAAGCAGGGTCCTGTGGATACTCTGCTCTTTGTTAACCATTTGGAAACAAAAACCTGTTGCTCTTGTTTGTGGTGTTCATGAGGGCTATTGTTTGTGGTTCATGAGGGGATTTTTATCCCTCCTAACTAGGTATTTCTGATCTAAAATAACACTTCCTTGCAATGACTGATAACCTGGAAAAGCAGAACACAAAGAAGTGAGGGATGAAACTCATTGTTTGGCTGACTCTGGTCTAAGTAGTTAGCTTATAAATTCTATTATTCTGACTGAAATTTTTACAAAGCCTGTGAAAAAACAATGTTTTGCATTTGTGTTGTCAACTGGTATAAAAAAAAAGGGCAAGCTTGAAAGGATCAAATTTCCACTGTCACACCGTAGTATTTCCAAGCATGTTTTCAGGGTCTTTAGAGCTAGTAAATGAGCTGTAAAAATGTCTATTATGCATTTTGGACATAAATTATAACAGTAGTTCAAAAATACAGGGTAAGAGTTGTTGGAAAATCAATCACTAGTACACTAACAGCTAGCTTTTCCAAAAGGTTTCTCATAATCAACTCCTGTTTAAGTACTTATATAGCAGCTAGATTTTCCTAAGTGATCAGATTCTATTTAGTCATCCAAATGAAAATGTGAAAAAAAAAGTGCTGTCTTTGTCAGCTGTGGGATGCTGCACACTTTGGAATCGATAACCACTGTAACAAGGTCCTTGCATGGAAACTGAGGGTCTTTTAAAAAACTATGAATAAAATGTGAGAATTGAAAATATTCTAGTATAATTTTCAAGAACAATTACTCATCTGTAATGTTGTTTCCAGTTATATCCACTTAATATATTTCTAAGAGTGTCTCTTAAACTACTAGTTTTTAGTAATAACAATAGTATTGATCTATAAATGCATCAACTTTCTAGTAACAAAGACTCCAGTCCACAGACATAACTCCTCTATGAAATCTGTTGATTCTTTCATTTCTAATATCAAAAATGCCGTTGCAAGTGTCCCTGTACAATCATTAAAAATGAAGTGGTAAAATTCAGTGTCTGTGATAAGAAATGTATAATGAAGACGAAATCCAAACTCACACATGAAGTGGTAGGAGGGAAGTGAAACCATAGATGATACATATGTTGCAACGGCAAATAACATGTCAGTTCCACATCAGGGGAAGACATGGAAATAAAGCAATTCCTATACCAATTTCTCGATTTCCATAAAAAAGAAGTGCAGGGTAGACAGAACATGCCAATAGGTAAATTTTGTGACAGTGAGAGAGACTCAATTATGTACACAGGAATACCACAGTCTGGAATCCAAAGGTTATTACCCTCTTCTCTGCAGCTATGTATAAAGGTATTGAAGTCCTTGATGGGAATATGACTTTTTGAACTTTCTTCTCTGGCAGGATCTGAAAAATTAATGTCCTGAGTAAACACAGGGTACTTTGTTTTATCAGGCTGCTTGATTTGGCAGAGTTGTCATGCTGTATTTTTCAATGAGTTATAAAATTAGTGGCTTTACATTTATCTCCTGTTTCTAGGTGATACTATGGGGTCAGATAACTTGTATGTCTCAAAAATATGGAATAATTGTAAAATCTTTAGCCTGTAATGGTTTAGTTTTTGCCATTTGGGTTGATAGTACTAGTTTGAACATTTTGAAATCTCCTGATGGTTTTTTCTTTTTTATAGAGTTTTCATAAATTAGCCAAGACTAAATCTAAATTGAAAAGTAATGATAACATTAGAAATTAGATCACACTGCATAATCCTACAGACAGCACACAGCAGAATTAAAAAACAATTCATGTTAAATTCTAGTTATGATATTCATTAATACATGGTTCTTTCCCCCACGCCCCCACCCCTGCTGCTGAAGGACTTTGAAGATAGACGTGTGAGGTATCCTCACTTAGAGATAGCTTCCATTTTATTCGACACCCCAGATGTTTGTATTTGTGGAAGGTAAGAGAGATGGCAATGATTCAGGAAAAAAAAGAATGTTGGAAACCTGAAAACAGAATCTAAAACCCAAGGAAGTTAATAGTGCTGGAGTGCTTCAGTTACTGAAAAACTGAGCTCCATTTCAAGATCTTCCACTAGGCATGCACAGGCTGAATGAGTGCAAGTTCCTATCTCATGTCCTGAATCACATCCACAGTTTGCACTGATGGCTGAGGAAAGATGGAAAGATGTGCAACATGCTAAAAGAGCTATGCTTTAGAGGTGAAAATGGAATGTTAGAGTTGTGTGAACACACATACTTTAGTCAAAACAAACCATTTTTAGGATACATATGGAGGCTACATATGCCACATAAGGAATGCCATGACTAAAATTTACTAGAACATTTCTTTAATAATACTTATATTGGAATTAGAAGTGGTAAAACAGGAGCAGACAAGTTTCTGGAATAATAGGAGAGCTGGCAACGTAATCACATTTTAGAGGTGCTAGAAACAAAGGGTAGCAGATACCCTGAAAACTCTAGCCCACAAAAGACTCTGCTTGATAGAAAAAATTGCACTGAAGTCGGTCTAGGGAAAAAGTCAGTCAAAGACCATGCCTGCATGGGACATTGTAGAAAGAAAGAATATTATTTAATGTGGGCTCTGAGCCATCAGAACCGTGGAAGTGTGTTATCAGTCCAGAAATCACGTAGACATTTTAATGCAGCAACACAAGTACATATCTCTGGATCTTCTCAGGGCATATTATTTCAGGATCAGCAACATACTGATGCTGCGACAGCCCTTGTTATATTGTCTATTTTTCAGCTACCTGCAATCTACCATGCAGACACAGATAAACACTAATTGGACACATTTTTTTCTTCTAGGGTAAGAGTCAGATTGGTGAGGGCAAAAGCACAAGAGAATCTGGACCTCAGTTTTTGTACATCAGAGTAATAGTCTCACATCAAAATGTATGCAGGAATACTGTTAGGTGAAGAGATGCATACAGTCTAACTGGTGTGATCAAGTATTTGAAATGCAGTTGTCACCTCTGTAGGCAAAATTTCTGATTCTGAATAAAAATAACTTCAAATATGAATAACAATTAAGCATACTACTCTTTTTCACTGAATCCAGCAGAAATTACTTGGTTTTACTATTGCTCAAAATAATATAAACAGTTATCTTGAATCTTAAGGCCTAGGCAGAAAAAAGTTTTCCTTGACTTAAGGGGGAGTAAGCTGAGGATGTTTTCTAAGAGACTGTGTTGTTGTTTTATTTTTAATAGATTTCCAATGTCTCTTAAAGTGTCTACCTATGATATCTATGGTTTGACTTTTTATAGCTTTATATGGTAGCTTTCCTGCAATGTTTCAAAATTTCATGCATGGTGCTTGGAGTTTGTGGCATAATGAAAAAAATACAAATAATTTATTTGAACAAATTCACTGGATTAATTATTCACAATGAATAACTGACTGTCTCTGCCAATAATATTCACTTTTTCCCCTCTTCTTCTTCTGCCCTTGGTCCGTGTCAAATATATTGGAGCGAATGGCTAATAGACATGTAACAGATGTAGCTTCAGGAATCCTTCTGGATACTTCTGTAAGTGCGTATTTTCTAAGCATTCATACAAGCTTAGAAAGAGGAAAGTGTGACTGAAAAGTACAGAATCTGTGGAAAGGTGGGGAGAAGAATATGATAGGAAGAAGAAAAGAACAGAATACATGGCTACACTTACTTCAATCCTCCCTTAAAGTAAATACTCACTATACATTTATCAAATCATTATGTAAACCTGAGCTGTATACAAATCTGCATTAATGCAATTAATATGAATCATCTAGCCGAGTAACAAAAGAAAGCTATTAATCCCAGTTTTCAGCCTCAAGTGACTGCAAATGTAACTGTCTTCATCTGGAATCCTCAACTAAACACAGATGTTGAGAAGCCAAACATTGCTCATGAGGTTACTTTCATCAAATGATCTGTCATTTACTGATATATATTCCCTTATAAGAAAATCTGCTACCAGATGTGTCCATAAGTACGGCAGGCTTTTCCTCCTGATGACTGTACAGATGTTTGTTCTGAGTCAGGTAGCTCCAAGTCTCCTTCCCCCTTTCTTACTGCTTATGGTAAAAGAGTTCTGGGTTGAATATACCCCATGGCATCACTTATTCCTTTAAATAATCCGTGATATATAATCTCAATCCCAGAGGCATAAAAAAATATGTATTTTCATACAGCAATTTACATAGTTCTTGAAACTCAGTTCTGAGGAGTTGTAAGACCTGTATCTCAAATGACGGCAAAAGGGAAGCACTTTAAATGCCAGCATGTTGCTTGAAACAAAGGTCAGTCTACCTTTTAACATAATTCTGATGCATCAGGCAGACTAGTTTATGGACTTATCTAGTCTCCCTGGTCTAATTACATAGTTGTGTACCAAAGCTACAAAAAAACTTTTATTTCTCTAAGATCAAGGATTCTGTAAACACAAAAAGGTGCACTGCTGCCTGACACTCCCTTATCTATCACCAAAAGTAACCAGAGGCAAGATTATGTTCCACAAAACTGCCTTCAGAAAAAGCCACCTGAACAACGAAAGAAAATCCAGTTCTTTCCCTCTAGTATTCAAAGTGCCCCTTGTGGCCAAGTCAGGAGACAATGGTCTTCCCTATCTGAAGCAATGAACTGTAAAAACCGAGTTACCTTTTCTTTTTACTTTTGGATGAAAAAATTGCATAGCTTTTAATGTTCCCTCCATCAGATACCCAAGACATCCAGTTCAGTGCTAACAGACATTGTGCTAACAAACACACAAATTTTTCAGCTACATCTTTCAACTTTCAAGATGAATTGTCAACAGAAAATATGTGATTTCACCACAGAGAAAAGCTAGACTGGTTTTACCTGTTCTGACAAAGAAGAAACCTTAACCAGTAATAGGAGGGAGAACAGTGTTGAAGGAAAGAGGGAGAGAGAAACGAAAGCATAAGTGGCTACTGCTTACTCTTTTACATCACAGACATGCCATGCTTCTTTCTGCCCTTTTCTCAGATCAAAGCAGCATCTGGCCTTGTCCTAACATTTATAGGGAAGTTTTTCAGTCTATTCACAATGAGGGAAACTAAGGCTAGGGAATGATTTTAATGATCATGTTGATTTACTGTCATTTATTTCGTTGCCAGTTTGACAAAGTCAAGAGTAGTTAGAGGCCCATTTCCTGGGAAGAGTGATCTAAGTTCTTTATCCCTCCAGAAAGAAAGAACTGAAATTCTCTCACCTGTATCCTTAAACTATGAGGTTATTGTGTAAAAGGCGTTACCTTTCCTTCCCCTAAGCTTTGAATAAAAGTGGAGGCCCTCAAGCTGTTTGGACTCTGTCCCTAAAGGAATTTCTAAATTTGTTCTAAGTACAGGCTCCTCAGCATGAATAAGCATGGAAAACCTAGTCTGTACATCTTAGATGTGAGCTATAAACAAAGTTGTTCAGATCTGATAGCAGTGATTTAGTTCCAGACAAATGTAGAAGGAGCTTAGTTGTTTAGGAAATATACTGATGAAAGCTAGGATATTTATGGACTTTAACTATCTAGCGGTTTTGAAAAAACAATTTGAGGATAGCACTGATAATGCCTTAAATAAATTTAAATACCTAAAGAATGTGAACCTGTCCTTTAGTACCTTCAAGGAAATTCTTTTAGACCCTTTTCAGTCTGACCCAGAAACAGATTTTTATATATGTTGGCATATGATTGTTAAAGATTGGGTTTTTTCAATTCAGTTGTGCAAGCACTATTTGATGAACAATGTATTTGCCAGGTTTTGCCCATATTTGTCAAATAAATTATTCAACAAATCATTTTTGCTTTATTTGATCAGCTATAACAGCCTCTCTGAATCTTCAGCAATCAAGATACCTTTTAAATAAATAAGTATGCTTGTCTCCAGAGACTTCAGGAGTTGAACAGCTGTTTTCCATCACCATAGTAAAAGCCTCAAGGGTGATTCTGCATGAGAACCATTATTCTTCCTTGGTATAGGACTGTATAGGGAGAACCTGAAACCTTTTGTTTACACAAGAATATTAGGAAAATATGAGTTCCAAACCTGTCTTTGTTGGAAAAGTGGCAAGATCCTGGACCTTGGTTTCAGCAGGTAGGTACCATCAAGTTATCTCATTTCTTAAAATGGATGAGGTGTGGAGTGGCAGGTAATGTCAAGCATTGGAAACTAATTCTGCAGGAGAGTCAGCTCCTCAAGACAGGTGATATCAGTCACTGAAGGGAGGAAATAAACTAATTAATGTACCCGTGATTTATTTTTTTAACATGAAACATAAAACTTTGATAAAGAACCTTGAACAGCCTTTTTCAATGAAGTATCCTCAATCACATCATCTTCACTATTCTTTTACTGGATAAATGATAAAAATATGCATCTGTGATTTATAAACATTGATGTTCAGAATTATTTAAGCTCAGTATGGCATCTACAAACTGCTGCTGTTGCTTACAAATGCTCACCTGCATAAAGAAGCAAATTTTCTACCTCAGCAACCTCAGGGAAGCAGCTGGCTGTAAATGAGAATATCATCATTATATTCAAGTCCTGAAGGAGACATTGTTGAAATAATAAAGGCTAACAATTGTTTTACCTAACTTGCAATTAAAATAGCCATTTTCTTAATAAGAAATTTGGATTACCAGAGGAAAATCTGTTGCAGGATTCATATTTGTTTCTTCATGGTTATCATCAGCCTCAGGGTTGTACTTTACACTGAAGGTAAATTTATACATAATTCATTTAAGGTTCATTAATTATTAATAAAAATTTCAAGTGTGTTACAGGTGTATGTATGGTATGTGCCATGAATGGTTATGAACACCTCAGTAAAAGGTATTATATTTGTTTCCTGTCAATGGCTACAAATGGTTGTTACCTGTCAGTAATTTCTCAGTCATCTCTTTTAAATACTCATTTATTAAAACATGCTAAATATATATTAGATGTTTATCAATTATTCAGAAATTTATCTTTAAAATAAAGTTTATACCCACAGCTGGACAAATGTAATGTGAAAATAAACAGTATTATTATATGTTACAGTTTCTT
Source organism: Micropsitta finschii (assembly GCA_034783455.1). NCBI lineage: Eukaryota > Metazoa > Chordata > Aves > Psittaciformes > Psittacidae > Micropsitta > Micropsitta finschii. The sequence continues at coordinate 15,031 of JAVHNF010041700.1, forward strand.
GCATAAGAAAATGTATTTATGTGGAATTAACATATGATACTATAATTATCTTTTGAAGTATAAGTGCTTTATTTTGCTGTACAATTTTTAGTGCAAAGTAGAGCATTACTAAGTAGAAGAACTGGGAGTGGTTATTTTCTCCTTAAGTGCTTCTATAAGCACTGCTAGACTAATTGCAAAACTTATTCTAAGCACTGTGAAGTCAAGGAATAAATATGTACCTGT
>JAVHNF010041700.1:17757-30616 GCA_034783455.1 Micropsitta finschii
TTCTTCCTTATATCCAATCTAAACTTCCCCTGTTTAAGTTTTAACCCATTACCCCTTGTCTTGTCACTACAGTCCCTAATGAATAGTCCATCCCCAGCATCCTTGTAGGCTCCCTTCAGATACTGGAAGACTGCTATGAGGTCTCCACGCAGCCTTCTCTTCTCCAGGCTGAACAGCCCCAACTTCCTCAGCCTATCATATATAAACCCTTCAAAATAAACAAAAAATATGTTCCCTAGAATGACAGAAAATAAAATGCTAACTATCAGTATTATTGTTGGGTTTAATGACAAGCAATGAAGGCAGTTAACTCATGCATATATGAATCTTTTACACTGAAACATTGCAATTTTCATTGTATTTTTTTGTCTGTTGCATACAATCCATTATGTTTGGAATCATGCCTCAGGGTTTGATATCAGCAAATTTTGAGAGAAAGATTCACTTTAATAGGCACTTGTAGAAAATGTGACCAAAGGGCAAGTTTTTATTCAGTCTTTGCTCCAATAGTAGTGAAATTATCTGGGGGGTGTGGGGATGGGAGGGAGGGGATGTGGGGGGCAGAAGCATATCTATTCTTTTTATTTAGGTTGGAGATGTTTTGCTTATTCAAACACTTTCCTTCATCTTTCTATCTATGATATTTAAAAGGTAGAAGTCTCTTTGAATTGTTGCTACAAAATGTTTTTCTTCATATGAAACTAGTGCAACCTTTGAGAAAATGGTAACCATGTTTTCAGTTTTACGCTACTGGCTCTTCCATGGAAGATGCTGCTAAGGGAGAGTCACTTTGTCCCTTGCCTTCCTATCTCTTACAGAAGAAGTATTTCCTGGAAAGCAGATACTGATGATTCAGCAGAGATTTTTGAAAACCAAAAGGAAAGGCCTTCATCATGTTTGTGATTTATTTGTTCAAAGACTATTTGTTTGATTAGATTCACAGGATAAACTTGGAATTATTTTTCTGAGGTTGCAGATTTAATTAAAAGCTAAAATAGACTTTTCTAACAGTATTCTTTGCCATGTTTCCACAAAACAGAAAATAATACTTAAAGAAAGACAAACAAACAAAACAAACAAACAAAAAAATCACCAGGAAAAAAAAAAAAAAAAAAACAACCAAAAAAAACCCCAGAAAAAAAACCCACAAAAATTACCACCAAGGAATGCATAGTAGAAGTAATAATGGAACACACCAATCTTTGGTTACCAAACCCCAAAGGTACCCTGATATTTAGATGCTTACAATAAGAATATACATTTGAACATGTGTTTGGGGTTTTTTTTAATGTTATCTTATTACTGTCATTATTAATACAATTGAATGAGGAAGAAGAGATTTAGCAGGGTGGCACTAAACATTCTGTATTTCTTAAGCATTTATTAGGCTACTGCTAATTAGACTGGAGATTTTCAACTGTACCTGCACATGTTTCACTTTATTATACAATTAGGGATGCAATATGAATATTTTATGTTTTCATTAGCTTTTCTGCATAGAGAAAGGATTGCATCTCCTCCAAACAACAAAATCAGCCATCCAGATTCCCAATGGTCCAGGGAAAAAATCAAGTTTACATCTGTATTAATGTAGGTTTAAGATAGGTTGAAGAAAATGCTGGGAATCAAGCAAGTTTTCTTTTGTGCCAATGTTTCCACATGTGGAATGTAAATAAAGAGGGGGAGAAATCAGGAGGAAAGCGAAGAAAAACAGCACTGCAGATCTAAATTAGGAAGAAGGAAAATTTTTTAGTTTGCATTCTTCTTTTCGCCAGCCCCAAGATTTATTTCTCTGGGTTCTTTGAAGACATCAGTGTCATAGGTAAAGCAGGTCTGAAGACCAGTTCAAGAGGGTAGAAAACTGTGGCCCTTGCCTTTGCTGATATCCCAAGTCAAATTCCCTGGTAACTCAGGGCAAAGTAACAGGATTAAACATCAATTTATATTTACATGGCAGATAGCTCTTTCGCACTGCAACAAACTCCAGCAGGTATGGAAGAAAAACTGTTTAGAGAAAATTATGAAACAGTGCAAAAAGTAACTCTGTTCACCTTTTAGTTTTAATTTTCAAAACAAAATAATAAATGAAATGTTGCCAAATATTGGTAAATGTCTGGGCTTTAAAATACACTTGTGGTCTAAAACTACTGCAGGGATGGAATTAACATACCCAAGATTCAGTGAAATGTACTATAGGCATCACCTTTTAGGCATGTTTTCATGAGACAGCTGAACTATTTGAACAGGTAGCAGGCAGTCTCCTTCCTTGCTCTCCCTCCTTTCTCCTGCTTTCATCTTCCACTGCACTTCCGTTCTGCTGCCTCTGATTTCAGACACACATTCCTTCCTTCATGCCAGCTTGATCTCCCATGTGGTTGCACATAAGCCAGTTCATGTCCCTTTCCTGACTGTTACTCAACTATAGATGAACTAGTTTATAGTATGACGAGCTGATCTTAGTGTAAATAGCAATGTTTTGAGATTTATCTCTAAATATTGCGATACTACCGGAAAAAAAAGTATGGCTTAGTAGTTATGTAAATAAATTCCAAGAAATTATGCTATTAATTAATTAGAACAAGGGAAAATGCGGGGTTGTTGAAAAGTCTTCAAAGACAAATACATTTCTATTACACCAGGAGTAATTGATGTCTCATACTTACTTTCTGTTGGAACAGGCATAAGTTTTTTTCATATATTAGCTTATCTAAAATCTCATCTTCCAATTTTTCAGTGGGAAGAGTGTGAAGCAGTTAAAGTCAGTCTTTTCTTTTGGTCAGATAAGATGTCCCCATTCTGTCATATTAAATCACTTCATTAATATACTGTCATCAGAAAAGGTGCGTTTACATGTGTAGAGTTGTTCTGAGCTGCTCACCTCTTCTGACAGAAGAAAGCACTGGTGGGGTAAAATGTAATACCCTACCATGTATGTGTAACATTCTACCCAAAGATGAAGCAGTAAAATAGAGGCATCCTGGTTTGGTTGCAAAACTGTAATTACTGTGAGCTCTAGTTGCAGTACGGGTATCTGGTGTTGGACTAGCATGTTCAGAAATTCATTGTAACTTGAGTTGCACTTCTCAGTCTTCACAAGTGAGCTCTCCCTCATGACTGCAGAAATCATTGGGGGAGTCACCAGCCAGACAGGAGCTGTCTTACAACTCTTTGGTGTCCCTGTGTCATTGTGCTGGGTGTCCAATCTCAGGCACTGACAGTGGATGCTTCAGGGTTGTTTCTCTCTGGCAAAGGGCAAAGCACAGGATGGCAGTGTGGACTGAGGAAAAACTGTGTTAGAAACAAATCTAAACAAAGCAGATTAATGCAAAATAATTTTGAGTCAGTGTGCAACTGAGAGTAAAGTGAAAAAAAACAGCTGCATGTTAAAAAGCTATGATTTGTTTCAATCACATAACTTTAATTTTCTTAACCTGATCTTTCTATGGCTATGATTTTCTTCTCTTGTTTTTATTATTATTGCTCATGGATGTGGATTTCCAGACTATAAGAAATGGTTTCATGATTAACAGAAACACACTTGAAATAAATAAAGCAACTTTTAAAGGAAAGTTATAGGCAACAAAATTTATTATGTTCTACCAGCAGAAACACTAAATTTGTATGACTAGATCTGGCAAACAATGAATGTGTTTGGACTGCTTCTGTAAAGCACAGAGCAGAGACAAGTTGTCCTGTGCCTGTCCTGATATTCCTTCTGTTATGTACTAGCATAAGCAGCATTGCAGTGGTAGACTGTGTTTCCCAAATTCTCAGTCTAGAGACCAGGTTCTAATGCACATAATTTAGCTGAGAATATTACAATATCTTTGGGTTTTTGTTGTTTTTTTTTTTTTTTGTCTCTGGCAGTATTGCTTCAGGATTATCTGCCTCACCTGGCTTGAAAAGGAAGAAGTTTGGGCCAGGTTGGACAGGGCCTTCAGCAACCTGATCTAGTGGGAGATGTCCCTGACCATGGCAGAGGGTTTGGAACAAGATGACCTTAAGTTCCTTTCCAACCCAAACAGTTCTATGATTTATGATTCTAGAGTTAAAACTCTTCTAAGACAACCACATCCTCATTGGAGCTATACTTACCTGTGGAACTAAGGTTAACTTACACTGTATTTTTACAAACAAAACATTTTAGATAGATTCTGCATTTTCATAAGACTAAAAGTTCAAGGTAATTAGACCACAGCAGGTCTTCCAAGTATCTTTAGCTAAATATACCATATTCATTCAAATTTACCTTACTATTAAGCCTATATTTGTCTTAAGCCAGTCTCTCATTCATATAAAATGTCTTATTAATAGGTTTAATACATTGCACATACAGTAGTTGACAAAGGTAAGCTGAAAATAATTTCTAAATACCAAAATGTTAAAAGTGTTAAAACAACATATTTGTCAAACAATAAAAAACAACAGTAACAACAGCAATATACTAAACTTCTCAATCTGTGCAAATAGAATATACCAATTGAAAAATGGATGAAATGAGCCTAACAAAGGTAAAATCACTTTAGAGACTTTAAAATGGACAAATGGTAACCATTTTCTGCCATCATACATTGTGTCAGCTAGTGAAGAATCTACAACATCACACAAATTAATATGCATGGCTATTCTGGAAACCACTGAAACTCTGTGGGGCTAAAAAACCCTTGAAAAACAAAGGAAAACCCAAAGAGAATGATAATTTAGAATGAGACATTTATCACAAAACTTTAATGGTCTATCAAGAGGAACTGCATGTCTAAAGTTCCCCAGCACTCTTCATCACCTAGCTATAAATGCAAAAAAATGGTCATAATTTGTGTCATACTATCAGTATCCAGCTGAAGATCAGTTATTCAGTATCCCATTCTAGTATAGATGTGTGTTTTCCTTCTTTTGACATCTAGTGATTTCACTGCAAAACTCATCTATCAGTGTTCACTTCATATTATGTAGGAATCACTGAGTGACAAAAAGAGGTTGGGAACTTTTTATTATTAAAGTTTGTCTTAAGGATGAGGGAAATCTTGAATTTTCTTATTTAGGGCTCTGCAAACTTATTTACAGCTCTTTTGTCACAGAAGCAATCTGGGATCTCACATAATCAGTCCAGCTATTTTCCGCTGCAGGTCTATTCTCAGTTAAATTCGTGACTATTGTATAAGGGTTTTAGTTCAGTATTTTGATTATGGTGGTGTCATTAAACTGTAAATCAATGTTCATTGCTGCTTTTCTGCCTAGTGTTTTATTATGAAACTTTAATATAAACTTTGGATTAAAAAAACCCTATTCTTCACTTGAGACTGTTGATTTTAAAGTGACAATTTTCAGGAGTAAGCTAAGATTGATTTCTAAATTGCTTGTCATATATTTTGTGGGTCCAGCCCTGATGTTCTGTCATCGTTAAATCTCCTATTGACTTAATTTAAATGGAAGTCTGCAGTGTCACATCTGAAGATACAATTCTGGTTGTCACTTCATCCCCAAATACAAAGTAAGTCAAAGTTCACCACTGAATGTTTCTTTTTCTAGAAGATACTTTGCTAATTACTGATCCCAGAGGAAAATTTACTAGACAAGGCAAGTAGATGTTCCTGGCATCATTGTAGCACTGCTGAGAACTCCAGAGCTAGCTATGAACTGTAGAAATCTGAACTTGCAAAAGAGAGTCCTGCTTGAACCAATGTGCGTTGACATACTGTGATGGGATGGTGAAGTTGCTCACACAGCCATGCTCTCATCACCACACATCATACTGGCATCATATTTGCAGGAGGTATTTACTGCTGGCTATGCTGTTTCTTGGAAGATTTCAGCCAGGCCAGAACAGCAAGAATATGGACCTGACATATGGGTCTAGAGACAACCCTGTCTTGGTGCTTGAACAGCTCTGCATTGGGCCCTCTCCACAGCTTATCCACTGGGACAGAAATCCAGGCTTGGATGCAGTCAGTAGGAGCTCTGCTGGGAGGGACAACTGGTGTTGATAGTGCCAGGGAGATGCACTGAAGTGCTTCTGTTGAACTCGGTGGCCATTAAGTAAAAGACCACGTATTGATGATTAATGACTGTCTGGGAATGTCCTGGGAACATGTGCTTTGGTCTGTTTCCTGACCATCAATGAAAGCAATTTATACTTAAATACGTCTGCTTAGTGGAATTTTAAAAGATAAAAGCAGTATTAGAAATTGCCTCATTGATCCGTTCTTGAAACAGATGAGAAGGAAAGGCCCCACTTAGCCGTAGCCAGCACTTGGATAAACTAAAACCATGCTCCTGTAGATTCTGATGAGCTGATGTGACAAGTAGACATCTGTCAGACTAGTTTTCACTATAGAAGTCTTTGCCAGTCTCATGAAAATTCCACTCGGGAAAAGTACTCCATACAGTCAATATCACGTATTTTCTGATTATTATGCTTGATGTTAACTGCAACTAAAAAGAATGAAATGATTAACAAGAGTTGCATTGGAGTCTCTCAACAGATAGTCGCTCCAGTAGGAGAGGACAGCAAGACCTTTAAGCAGCTGCAAGGAAGGAACAGCTGACAACCTTTGTTGGGTGTAAATGTGAAACGTACGTTCAGTGTACTTGTTTTATCTTTTGTTCTAACATCTGTGACTTAGTCTATATGCCACCAGCAATTACTTGCAGAATTCTGGTAAAGAAAATAAAATATGATTACAAGTAGGAAAGCAAATATGATGAGTTATCATGGCCATTATAGAACTAGAATACTGATCTGGCACTCTTCAAATTGCTTAACTGCACTGCAAATGCAATCAATCAGCTTTATTTGTGTAATATATTAACTCCTTTAAAATATTTTTTTAAATCTTCTAACAAAATATGTCCTTTATTATATCAATGCTCATTGTATATGCCTCTCTTTTGGTCTCTGGTTCTCACTCTCAAAGCCTTGTTTGTAGGAGAGCTCTCATCAGAAATGTTGCCCCAAGCTGTTACCACTTCATGGTTCATCTGGCAGGAAATGGAACTTCAATTGGAAAGGAAAAGATAGGTTTTCATGAATGCCTCTCACAACTGAGTATCAAAATTCTTTATTCTGTACTCATTTTCAGGGTAATTAAACTGGGTCAAAAAGTGAAAAGTATTTGGGTGGTTATTTTCAAAATGCATTAGCCTCTGCACTGTTGCAAGGATGTCTTAGAGTAGTGACTCTATTTTACGTTTAGTAGCATATGCAATAACATTCTCTCCTCCTGTAATTACTCTCAATATTTAATTGCCTCTCTGCTGCTCCAAGTGTCAGATTTCCAATGGAAATTGTTCTTTTTAAAGGAGCAATGAGAATAATAAGAGGGATTTTCTATGATGATATGTGATGCACTAAAGAAAGGTAAAAGAAGACTGAGTTCCAAATGAGTGAACAATTGTTCTGAGGAAACCATGACTGTAGTCATCTGAAGTGTGGGTCTTTCACTACCAAGATCAGTAAAACTGATCTCTCTGCAAAAATTGTTTTCTACGCCACTTTGTTTCTTTCAGTGCTTTACTTCTGTAACCCAGAGATTGGCTTATAGTGATGGGGTTTTTTTACGAAAGCACCTTTTTAAGTAGAGTTAGTTTTGGTACATAAAGAATAAACACAAGATATTAAACTTTTTAATCATAAGGGAGGTTAAGTTTCCCTTCAGGCTGCTGATGTCTGTCACCTCTATAAGCTTATAGTGTAAAGTCCAAATTTGTAAGAAAAGAGATACTTGATACCATGAAATGGGTTAATTGTTCTCTATTAGAATTTAATTTTGTCGTTCAATATACACTAAAAAAAATGTCCCTTGTAATCTTTTCCTTACCAAGATTAAAACTATAAAAATATAGTTCAGGCATAAGAATTCATGATGAAGCTCTTCCTTTGTGCTTGTTTGGGTGAGGTCCTTTTGATGTCATTTCTGGTGTAACAAATAAAAAGACAAATCTATGTGACATTTGGCATCACTAGAGGTCTCTGGCATAAGTATTCCATGTATGAGGGCCTGATCATGTCACCATTATTCACAGAGAATATTACTATATTCAACAAGTAATCACAATGTCATGATAAAAAAAAAAAAAGAAAATAATAGAAGTGAACCTGGGAAGTCCCAATTAGGATGTGCTGACTTGCACTGGGTAAGTTATTAGGGATTTATTGATTCCTTTACACCCAGGTATAGTAAAAATATTAATAATTTTAAATTTGTTACATATTGTAGTGAAATGTACATCAGCTAGGATGATCTTGGTTTTTGACAACTTGAAGATGCAGTTACCATATGAGCCCAGTGGCAGTCTGTTTTCTACAGGTTTCAAATGGCATCAAATTGACATTGGTTAAAAAAAGAGTTTAATCTATAAAATGATGAGATAAAACTGGCATGGAAAATACAGGAAGAATTGCTCTGGTATGGTTGAAAATTGATCAGCAAGGAGGGAAGGAGAAGAGATTCTAATGAGCATCCCAAACCTCAAACAGAAATGTGTGAGAGAAATTTCAGTGAAAGATAAGTGCAGGAGTAGTTTCATGTCCACATTTTCCCAGGGAACATACAGACTTACAGAAAGTATTCATACTGCAGTAGAGGTTTTCAGGGAATTGATACTAGATCTAGTACTGAATTTCAAAACATCAGCAAGTCCAAACACTTGAACTAAGGCAGCGTTTAATCTGCAATTATACCTAGACCAATCCAACAATCTTTTTTTCCCTGACCTCTTAAAATCACAAATGAGTTAGAGTCTATAGTCTAGAGTTGTAGTCTCTAGAAAGCTCTAAATATTTTTTTTTTTTTTTTACCATAACACTTAAATTCCACCACATGTAACACCTTTAGTCCATGTCCACAGTACAGTGGTTTATGCCTTCTGACAGGATCTCCATCCAACAATAGGCTGTAGTTTCTCTGTATATGCAGGACAGGCAGTGCCTGTTGCAGCCAATGGGTATAGTGAGTGCATATACATTAGCTGCTCAGTGTATAAGAGGGATTCCTCTTTTTAGTTCATATTTATGTTTATTCCTCAAGTCCTGAGACACATCCCCAAGGACACCACTGCCTTGCTGTTAGTGTTTTCCTCCATTTTGGATCCAAGATTTCAAACACAGAGTAGTATAACAGTTAGAATGAGTACCACTGTTGCTATGGATGTGAGGTCCTTTTGCAGTTTGTATTCTTTGAATGGAAGGTGAGTACCTAGTACCCCCAACTGGTGGGAACTTCAATGCTAGCAAAGATATGGAGTGGACATATGGTCCTAGAACCTCCACAGACTGCAGTGAACCAAACCCCTCTTCTTCCCTGTTTGCTCTGCATCATTTAGCAATGTAGGTAAACCTTGTGAATCAGCTGCTGGTTAACTTTATGTTTTCATGACAAATAGAAACTTCATTTTAGATTTTTCTCCTAGTTTTTATTTATTTGCATTACATTGCAGTACCACTTATAAGGCATTAAACAGATAGCTGTAAAGGCAAATAATGCTACTCGCATCACTGTTCCTTCTTCTAATTCCAAAGAAGGAATTATTAGAGTAGGTTGTCATTTCCAGTGTTTATTGCAAGAAGTCCTCTTTCATAGGGCAGGAAAATAGCTTTTCTTGATATGGAATACTAGCATAGTCTGGCTGACAGCTGTGTTCACAGGAACATAGAGACATTCCTGGTTTAGTAGCTTAAATTCAATATCTACCTACAACTGCTCCATTTCACTTTCTCTTCATGTTTGCCCTATTTCAGGTAGGAAAAAACAATGAGAGTGATATCAGCTAATGTTCTCTGGATACAATCTCTGCATGCTCTAGAGACTGTCACACTACTAGTGCAGCTGCAGTAGCCCAATCCTGGCAAGATATCAGTAGCTTACTTACTTTGCTAAATCTCTATTAATACATGATTTTTTAATTCAGACTACAGATTTCCCAAGTCTGACAAATACTTATAGCACTTAATTTTATCTCTAGCTTTAATGTAAGTAGATATCTAAACTGAAAAATCAAAACTATGAGCCTGTTTCTCCCCACTCATGTTTTTTCACTTAATGGTTCTAGCAGTAGAAGATAAAGTAGATTTCATGAGAATTTATTGCATATTTCGTCCAAACAAAAAACACATGTAGTTTTTTCAATTCATTCTTAGACTTGCCTTAGATTTGATATGAATCTGAAACATGGGCAAGTACAGAAGGAGAACTTTTGCACTTAGAGTAGATATGTTTTTCATTCTGGAAATGTTAAGAATAATAACATCATAAAAGAAGCACATTAATTTCTAGGCAACTGTAATTATTTCAAAATATTTCAAAATAGGCAGTCTAGATAAAAGGAGGTCCTGTCAGAAAGACCTGACAGAATATACAGAATGAAATTTAATTCTATTTGGATACGTTACATAGCAATAATCTACAACAGGATCTGACAATCTATACAAATTGACATTTTGGCTAAGAGGATAAAGGAGGATCTAGCACTTCTCCACGTGTGTCTCTATAGTTTCATTGCCTAGAAAAACTGAAGGTGGATCTTTTCAAGTCCTGAGAAACCTATTCAAGGCTGCAAGGCCTGAAAACCATTCTGTCAGTAGAAAATTTAATAAAAGAAGTGGGAGACAAGAGGTGATCAACAAACAGAAAGCAAGAAACATGAATAATATAAAACCATATTATCAGAAGGAAGTTGAAGAGAAACCTGAAGAAATAGGTCCAGGACAAATATAAGGAGAATAAAGTAAAAGCTTCAAAGGCAGAATGGTGAAATAGGCCTAATTTGCTAGCTCACCACAGGTATCTAATTTCCATGTGTATTTATGTATATATATATATATTTTTTTTTAATGTGAATTGAGGAGCTATTACTACAATCCTACTTAGGCAAGGACAAAACTAAGTTTAGCTCCTGCTTTGGACCCAAATCCAATAGTATTTCTCTGGTAAAGGGTTCAGACCAAATGGGTCCAGGTCACACACATCTAGTGCTAGAATGGTAGCATCTCAAGAGCAACACTGAGCATGCAATTGTAGAATCTGTATTCTCTTAGAAGATGGATAGAGGGGGTGGTGGGACAACACACTGGCCGTCCCATTTCTTTAAGCTAGCTACATAATGAGAATCTTTACCTAAGATACAGGTGGTTACATGTTCCTGTTTCTCTAGATTTTGTTTCCCTATTTATCCTTGTGATTTCCTTTTTTCTGCAGACTTGCAGACTTGACTTCTGCAGACAAGATCCCCCTTGTTACTCAGCCGTGTCTAAAGATGAAGACCTTTGTCTTATTGAGTATAAACACAGTATAAAGTCAATGCCCTCCATTCTCTTTTGAACCCTTGAGATGTTGCAATGCAAAATGTAAGTTTAAGTAATACAATATCACAGTTAGAAGCATTTCACTCATTGCACAACCTATCTTACAAATCCATTCCTTTAGTTATGTTTGGTTAGGTTAAATTTGTTATGAGGGATGGCACAGAACAGGAGGTTTGGGAGAACATGTTCCTATTGGGTTCATTCTTTCTTCCTGTTTTTGCTGCTAGAATGGCTTTGGTTAGATATGGATTTCTATACTACAGTGTGATGCTTTATCAAAAGATTGATAAAAGAAGAAAATTCAAAATTCACCTTGCAGAATATGTGGGGTCCTAAATGTAGCTGTTACTTTTGTTTATCTCTACCACTCTTGGACTAAATTCAGGAATAGAAACAGAGTGTTTCCAAAATCACAATGTATCTGTGTGCTACAGAACTGAAGCATGTTCTGAAACATTTCAACCTTAAAAGATGATTTTGAGAGCTTTTTTTTCACCATAGAGTGCTAACTGACTTTATCTGCTTACTTCTAGAAATCCCATTGTGGCACAGATCACCCACTGGGTTTGCTGACTGGGAATCTGTATGCCTCAGAAGTCTTAAGCTCATGAGAGATACTTGAGCTACTTTAAAGTAACTGCCATGTCTTTATGACACAGTACAGCTTCCTGCAGAGGGTCCCAGGAGCAATATAGACATGTTAGTGTAGTGGTGTACTGCATGAATTTTCTTTCAATGGCTAAGTAGCTGGGAAGATTATTTTAGTCTGAGTGCTTCTTTGACATAGAATCATAGAATTGTTAGGGTTGGAAAGGACCTTAAGATCATCTAGTTCCAACCCCCCTGCCATGGGCAGGGACACCTCAAACTAGACCATGTCTCCCAAGACTCCATCCAACCTGGCCTTGAACACCATCAGGGTTATTTCCATTGCTGGTTTAAATTCATTCCAAGTGTGGTGCTTCACAAATCTTACCTGAAATCCAAATGTAGTCAGTGCCTTCTGTTGGAACATTGAACTCTTCTCATCCAAGAGCCCTGGAACCTTGACATTAGGTGCTAACCAGTTAGGTGTTCTACACATGATCCCTGCCAGAGCATTGTTAGTGCCCTGATCCAGTCTACTAACCTTGAATTAGAACACTTTAACTAACAGTAGTTTTCAGGGCCCCAAATGGCTCTTAGTTATATAGTAGCCAGGAACACTAAGGTACTGGGAAGAATAAGGTATATACCCTTTATCACTAGTAATTTTCTCATGACAGCAACAGGAGTGAGGCTGTTAACAGGATATGCCAAAAAAGCTTCATGCCAGAGTGGGGTCAGCATCTTTTGCCTAGCTGTTTCCATGAAAATATGAGCTGTGGTTTTACAGCCCTTTTGCATTGCTGTTTGTTTGTTGTCCTGGGTTCAGCAGTAACAGTCATTTTTTCCTCTTCTTAGTAGCTGGTGCAGCACTATGTTTTTGACTTTTGGCCTGGGAACGGTACTGATAACACCGATGTTTATAGTTACTGCTCAGAATGTTTAGGCTGACCAAGGACTTTCTGAGCCTCATGC
>JAVHNF010041719.1:7901-18822 GCA_034783455.1 Micropsitta finschii
AATGAAAGGGGTCCCCAAATGTCTGTCCTTCTTACTCCCTAAATCCATTACATGACAGCATGATGTACTGTAGCAGATGTATAGATGTTTGAAAGAATGACAGCATCCAGTGCACCATGTATCCATAGGGACCTATGATCCATAAATCATTACATTTATGTGTAGCAGTCTGCTGCATAAAGCATGGCACTTAAGGTATGAACAGAGAATGTTACCTGGGAAGAAAAATGGAGCTATGCCTATTTTATAGTAAATCATAATTAATTGGCCATGCCCTCAATAAAATGTGCCAACTTCTCTGAAGTCATATTTGAACCGCATGCAATTATAGACAAATGTCTGCGTGAAAGGGTCGGGCGTGTTTCACGTGCCCTGAGAAGCCCAGTTACTTAGCACCAGACTTGAAAGCTAAGTCTATATCTCAGGGGTCACCAAATTGAACACCCTTATGTTAATGGTATCACCTACTGACTTGATTTATTTGTTGAGGTAATTGCATATGTTATTACTCAATTACTGTGGAACTTTTATTATAATTCACTCATATATAAATTCCAGGCTAAATTAGACTTTGTATCATATATTTCTATTTGTTATATCTACAGAATGGAATAGTTGAATCGTACTTTTATGTATGATGATTTGTATTAGTGGGCATCAGTTTCATTTCTGTGGGCTGGAGAGAGTAATACTTTATTTTTTTTTTCTTAAAAATACATGCTTTTTGAGTTAGACGCCATAGATATGTATAGAAGGCTTCTGAGAATCTTGTAACTTTTTCAAGTGCTGAGTATTTTTGTAGGTGACAGAAATGAGCTGAAGTATAAAATTACCACCACAACCTCCCCACAAGTTTTCCTTCTTGCCAGTCATTTGTCACTTTACAACATATAAAACTCTGGAGCTTTTTTTAATCCAGCTTTGTACTTACTACAAAACATCAACAACTACTCCTACCTTCAATATAATCTGTGGACTAAAAGACCAATCAAGTCCAGCTTGTTCATGATTTATTGTTAAAGAGTTACTTATTAGGTTCTGTCAGGCCAGCAGAAAGCCCTTGCACTAAAGTTAAAGCTATCCATACCTAGTAAATAATTTTTGTGAAGTCATTTAACCAGTAGATGTAAAAAGTGAGCTCAGTCCTACAAGCTCGTGTAGCTGTTGAATGGCTGAAACTGCATCTTGCATTTTGCTTTTACTGCATTTTAAACAATGAACATCACATTTATTCCTTCCCTAAACAAATGGTGCAATGAAGTAAGCTGTTCTACATTACTTAAACAGAAGTAACGGGAGTGTTTAGTGTTTTGAAGCTGACAAGCTTGCTTTAGGATTGAGATGAATTGCAGCCACTCAGCATATATGATAAGGTTACCTCTTTGTCTGCTGCACTGATATGCTGCTCAGGGGCGATGCTCAGTAATGCACTGCAGCCTCACCCCTTGGGCACCCTGTGACACATTAACATCTTCCTCTATCTAAGGTAGAAACCCACCTTCATCTGCTTGTCAAAAAACTGATGAGAGAAAAAGCGCTTAAGCCTGTGAAGAGCTAAGCATACCCCAAAACCTTGCACTGCCTCAATAATTAAGATGCTCAGATTTGTCCATTCTACATTAGGTATGACAGCATGGGGAATTCCTGGTTTGCCTGTTTCTGTCTACTAGCTGATACTTTTTTGTTTGGTTGGTCTGTGGTGGCTATAAGGCTGGTGACACTATCAGTAAAAAGTAAAACCTGTTATATGTATCAGATAAAGAAAATATCAATCAGTTCCTTATGGGGGTTTATCTGTCTTAAATTGCGTTCATATGACTGATGTGTGCTGAGCTAAGGAGAAAAGAAGGCAAGGTGATGGTACCTCTGGCCATTTTAAGACCTTTTGTAGAGAACTTAATGCTCCTTTTACAATTGCTGGGAGTCATCTACTTGGGCTGATCACAAGAGAACAGTGAAGTAAAGACCATGAAACTAACAGTGAAATAAAGTTAGGGGTTTCCTCCTGAGGCTTCAGACCTGTTGTGGTGTAACTGCCTTTAGCTCACTTCTGGTCACGGTTTGCTTCTGAAATAGATTGCACTTTTTGGAGGCTAAAGATTTATTTCCAGTGTTTTGGTTTTAGGAGAAATAAATATGCTTGTGCTTTTGTTTGCCTTTATTTTGCAAAGGTATTTTAGTTTTGACTTTAAAAAAGTGACAGGGTGGAAAATATTTCTGTATGCTGTAACATGGAAAATTAGAAATGTAAAATTTGATACTGGTGAATTACTACAGTTTGCTGTTTATACTGGAATATCCAGTGTGCTGTAGAACAGATACCAGGAAGGCATGATTCCTCCACTGCAGAGCTTTCCAACTTGATATATGCACAGAGAAGATGGCACAGGCCAGAGCAGATAAAGAGTGTTTAAATGGGAGTCAACTCTGCACACTGTAATATGGCACAATTGTTTCTTAAGGGTATTTCATGGATAATGAAGCTAAACAGCTTAGTTTCATTATCCAAGCTGAGATAAAAGCATGGGGAATACATTTTAATACATCATCTAAGCCTCCATGTGATTTAAGTCTCCAGTCAAGTCACGGTCTGTTCTACACAACACTGTGTGGGAGCTGGACTTTTAGACACAATTAAAAGTTCAGTTCCCAACAGTACATGAAGTCTAAATTTTTGTAAAGGATTGAGTGATAGCACAAATAAAAATGTTCCACCAAGTAGTTAGTGTGGGATCACTGCAGGCCATTGCATCTTTGGCATGTCCCATGTTGCAGAGAGAACAGGGTTTGGGCACTCTCAATGTCCTCAGAGCTTGGACAAGAGAAGAAGAAGCAGTCTGGGGTAGCTGCTGGAGCTGCTGGCTAGTAGTACCGGCCAGCTGTATTCTGGATTCTTGACCTTGGTAGAAGGATGAAAGCAAGAATATCTTCTGACCTGTGGTATGAAGAAAGGCCCCATCCCTCTAAGGGTATCCTGGAACCAGAGCAGGATATGGGGGGCATGTAAATGTAGGGCTGCAGAAATAACAACCGGTCTAATGTGTTCCCAAACTCAGGCACAGGCACTGATTCATGCTTATGAGAGGGAAATTGATGCTGAGGACATCTTAAGGAATGTTGACTTAACAGCATATCTTATGCTGTATAAACTGCATGGCTTTAAAATTTATTTTAGCTACAGTGATTTTAGAGCAATTGAAAAATAAAAAAAAGGAGCAGGTACAAAGCATAAGATGACATAAAGAGGACAGAACCCTTTGCTGGCCTCTGCCTGCCTTTTTCTGGCAGGGCTCTGGTTGAGGGTTTGGTCTGTGGTGTTTATCTTGGTAATGTCCCTTTACAGATCTTATGCTCTTCAACCCGAGTAACTCACTCTAGAGCATTTGTTTCCTCCTGAGTGGTGCATGCACAGAGTGAACAGGAAAGCTTCAGTGAACCATATCTGTTCCTGCAAGAAGTCAGTGGGGGAAACACTCAACTGATATCCATGGAAGTAAGATTCAGCTTCACTTGCTTGATAGATTACATTATCCATAAGGTAAAACTCCATTCCGAGTTCTTTGACAACCCTGTACTAATTACTGCTCATTGATCAGCACTGTGCTGTTCTTCAAGTGGTGAGTAGAAAGCAGAAGATGCTGTTAATGTGTAAGATCAAGAGATACTGCAAACATCATAAGAGATACTGCAAACATCATAAGGCTATCTGTCTGGCTCATTTGCTCGTGTGCCCTCCTATGATCTCAAAAATCTGCTGTGACTCTGTACTCTGTGGAAAAGCCATAATAAGCAAAACAAACATGATGCTGGCAATGCAACATTAAGCAACTGATGATGTTAAGAAATGTACTAATTCTTATATTTCAGACCGTCTGGTCTGCTTTAGCCCTCCTGAGCTCCTTTAATAGATGAATACTGTGTATTACACAATTAAGTGCTTTAGGATAAAAGTTTTTGTGTTACTTTTGCTACATTCCCTAAAATTAACATTTTGTGTTTTTTATTTCCCCTGCTCCTCTCTTCTTCTTGTGTGTGTGTATGCACACAATGGGTATACCTTTTGAAAGAGAATTTGTTTTTCATCTCTCTTGGAAAAAATATTTTCTCTGAAGATGCCCAGTTTTCCCTAATGTTGGGCTAGTGGCAGTGTGTTAATGAATTTTTGCTTCTTCCTATAAGAACTTTCACCTAGAGACACGTCAGTAATAGGATAGCTGTGTATGTAAGCAGAATATAAATTTTACGCAGTTGAAATGCCTGCTTTGATGGAAGGGGGCAGAATTATGAATGTCAGATATTCCAAAATGTTTTGAGACGACCAGATTCATTTGAAATACAGCTTCAGTGCAGAGAAACAGCCTGGGGGTGGATTGATCTTGTTTACCTACTGACACATGCTGAAACTGTTCCTTCCACAGTTGTTTTTCTGTGCAGAAATTTGCTTGTGCAGAACTGTATGCATTGGAGAGGCAGGTTCGTTTTAGACCTTTTGACTGATTTTCTTTAGATTATCTGGTTTGCCAAAAGGAAGGAGGAATTAAAAAAGAAGTGTTGCACCATTCCTTAAGCTTTAAAAAGGAAGTTCAGGATTTATTTATGCCTTTGAAATGTTTCATTGACTCAGTCTTCCTGCAGTATCCTAGTGCAGTGTTGCATCACCTGGAAGAAATACTTGGTATTTTTCATTCAAGTGTTGCAGAGTTAACCAAGGGGCCCAGGGCAAGAGGAAACATCTGTACTGGCATGCTGTGGCGCTCTTTCTCTGTTCGGTTTGTTATTTCCCACATTCTGCTGAAATCATGTCAAAATGCTGCTGCTGCAGGTCCTAAATCGAAAAGCTATTCACTTCTTACCTCCCACCCTTAATCCACACACCCTGCTGGGGGCCTTGGGGTAAAAGGGAAGAGAATGCAAGTTTCCTTGTGACAGCATTGTTTATAATGATTTATTATTTCTATTACTGTAGTTCTTAGAGGCTGTATGTAAAGATCAGGGCTTAATTGTACTAGGTGCATTTCAAATGTGGTAGGAAAAAAGGCATCATCCTGAAGACACTTGTTAATAAAACACCTTCACTGACCACAAATCAAACAGATATGTGATGTGGATACAGAGGAAAAAAGGTACAAGATAAAACAGAGGAGCAAGTTTGCCATACTGTAAATGTATGCAGAAACTAAAGAAAGCATACTTAGATATTGGGAACAAATTCTTTACTATGAGGGTGGTGAGGCTCTGGAACAGGTTGCCCAGAGGAGCTGTGGATGCCCTGTCTGTGGCAGTGCTCAAGGCCAAGTTGGATGGAGCTTTAAGCGGCCTGCTTTAGTGGAAGGTGTCCCTGCCCATGGCAAGGGTTTGGAACTGGATGAGCTTTAAGGTCCCTTCCAACCCAAATCATTCTATGATCCTATGATTCCTTGGGTCTCAGGCACTAAAATAAACCTTATCAGCCTCTGAAGAAGAGTCATGACTGAGCAGAGCAGCTGGACCTATTGTTTACCAGGAGAGTTAGCAAGCCTGACTATGAACCACTGGGTAATGATGGCTCTGAAGAGTTACATTTGCTTTGGAATTTACTTTTATAAATGCATTTTATGTATAAACAAGATCTGTAACTGCCTATATAAAAGTAAGGGGGTAAAAGTAAAGTACTTATGAGAATGATGGAGCGTATTCTGTATGCTGCTGCAGGACAGATCTTGTATTAGAACTGCAAGATCAGAGCTCAGTGAGTAATTCAGTATTGGTTATTTCAATCTTTGTCTTTGGTGAGCATAAAATAGGATTTTCTTGAATCAATTTATTTTATGACTTTTTTCCTCCCTGCCACTCTGTTTCTGCCAGACCTACTCTTAGCATTTCCTGGGTCAGTGACCCAGATGCCAAATCAGAAGTGGTCTAGCTGAGGTGTGGAGGCACACTCAGCCTAGGGCAAGGAGGGTCCAGTACTCTACTGCCTCCTGCGAGCATGCTCTCACCATCCTACCTTGTCTTTCTGCTGTGCAAGGACCCACAGCCTCAAGACCCATCCTTCTTCTGCAGCTGGCAACCTTGCAGAAGCTTGTGGTGTCCCTGCAGCCAGCCTCTGGGCTCTGGAGCCTGGAGATGCAGGAACAAAAATGGAAGCAAGAGTTAGGAAAGGCAAAAGATTTTTTTTTTGGTGGACTCTTTTTTCTGTTTCTTCCCTCTGGAAACACTGGGGCATGAGTTATGTTTAAAGGTAGTGCAGATATAGCTGTTGCCTTCAGCAAGAACATGCTGAAAAGTAAACTTGCTGGAATTACACTTTTGCTTATTGCTCCCATGAAGCAGCAGCCTTGCAAACCTGGTGATAAATCATGGTCCAAAGCCCACAGCGATGACGAGGTGAAGTAAGGAAAAAACCTGCAAAGGAGAAAGTGAAGACAATGGAGGAGGCATTGATTTCATTTTGATAGCAGCTAAACAAAGTGGGCTGACAAAAACCATTAATGCCCCTTTCAGCCGCCTCCACAGGTCAGCTGCCAAACAAGAGAGGAAGTGGCAGAGTGAGTTATGTGGCAGCTATAAGACTGATTACTTCTTATACTTGATGGAGCCAGAGTCACTTGCTAGTGGATGTCCTGGTACATCAGGGGGAGGTCTGGGCTTTTGCTTTCTGACAATGGGTCCTGAAGGAGAGGCAGTGAAAGTGTTGCTTGCAGTAGGCTGCCAACAGTTGGCTATGGGGAGAGCCTGAGCTCTGCTGTTGAACCGGAGGCATGCTGGGATCACTTGGAAATGCCCTGTTCTTGTGCAGGGCATGGCAGTGAGGCACTGCCAGTCCCAGCATACAATGGGGTGTGCCGAAGTTAGTTTTGGCATAAGTTCTTAGCATAGCAATGTCTCCTTGTGGGACTTTTTGTGGTGATGTTTAATGTTAATGGATTTGTTGTGTTATTAGCCTTCTCTTTCCTACTCAATCAAATTCAGAGATTATCAAGGTACTGCTGCTTGTGTTAAATAGCCCAGGAAGTGTGGGGCTGTGGGAAACAGGTCCAGGTTGTGGTGGCAGGGCACTGTGGGGCAATCCTTCTCAGGCAGTAGTGTTTGTGGCGAGTTTATTTGTTGACCTTCCCTCTTCTGTTTTTTCTCTGTTCCTCCCCACTCCCAGAATCAAAATATTCCTGCCTGGTGGGTCTATGTGCATTTACACTCTTGCTTTAAGCCCATATATGATCTTGTTCATTCTCAAAATACTTTCCACGTTGTCCATGATTAGAGACATCATTTCTGTCACTGTTAATCTGTAAACATTTTTGCCAGATCAATAAGATGCTGCTTAGAAATCACTAGGCCATTGTGCACAAACTCAAGTTGTCTCAATAATGAAGAAAGAAAGAGCAAATTGAACAGTTTACTATTGATAATGACCAGCCAAGATGACTGAAACAGGATGCTGGCTACATTGCTGTTTTTTTCTTCCGTTTTAATGTTTCTGTGGCTGGCAACTTGAAAAATGCAATTGAGTTTTGCAGTAATCAACAGACATGACATTTAGTTATAATGCAGTAAGGTAGCTTAGCTAGTGTTAAAGTGGTGATCAGCTGTTAGGCTAAAGAAGTCTGAAGGAATGGCTTTCCTGTTCATTTTAATATCCCATTCTTTCACTGGATGTTTTCACATTATGTGCCACTGGAAAATGTCAGCACTCTCTTCTGTATAAATGACAGAATACCTCAAAATACTGTAGATTTTGACAGAAAGTCAGAGTTTGCTTGTTTACTCAGGAGATGGCCAGTGGCCACAGACCCAAATTCAAGAGACCCAGTACCCTAATGTAAACTGGACACTGTTCTCCTTTTAAATGCCTAGTTTGTTTCCATTGCATGTGCAAAAAGATAGCCTGCTCAAGGTTACTTTGAAAATTTTTGACTCTAGATGTCTGATGTAGGAGTCTGTAAATTGCTAATATGTGCAAATTAAGTGAGATTGCTGAGTGTTTTCTTACATATGTTACCAAATAACCTGAGTAATGGCTTGTGTCTGATTTATGCACCCTTCCTTGGCAGCAAAGTTGACTTATAGGGTTTTTCTGTGTTCTCCATCCTTTCTTTGCTCACTGTTACCCACTTCACCAGATTCTTCCCTCTTGCCTGTGTCCATACTGGTGTTTGTGGGGCAGTTCTGTAACCTTTTTGATGTGATCTGAGTTGAGAAAGAAAGACTTAGAAGAGATTCAGAGTTGTTTTGTTGTTTTTTTTTTTTTTTAACCCATATCACTTCCCCATAGCAGTTTGTAATAACACACTGAATATAACCTGTGTAGCTGGGCAAACAGTTTGCTGTTTTCCCCTCTTATCTCCCTCTTTTTGATAGTTTCTCTATCCTACTACTGGCCACATTATTCTCCTTTCAGTACCCATCACCTTCCTTAAGAGCCTGATACGCAAACAGCTTCTGCATGTGTACAAAATTGCTGGCTTTCAGGACTTTTATTTCCATTACTTGCATTGGGACAAGGTTAATGAGGTATGAAATCATGCTGGCCATGCGACATTTTCCAAGCAAATTCTCCTTCAGAATAATCAGGCATCTGGGCCTGATGGAGCAGGGGAAGTTGCATGGCGCAAGGAGGGCCTTGGAGAGCTGTATGTCTGAAGGCTGGTGGTGACATTTCTGCTTTTCTTCCTTATATGGTTCATTACTACAGTTTGTTTTCTTAATTGCTCTCTGTTGCTGAGCCTCTGTGGGCTGTACTGTATGTAAAACAATATGTATGATTCAAGAAAAAGCAAGGGTTTCACTGTCTTACTATACATACCAATATGTGGAACGCTGTAAATTGCATACTTAAGAAGCTCACTGTCTGTTGAACTAAATCCTAAACTAGTCATAGCTTTAATCTTTTGTTCTTACTATAATTTAGTATGTTATAGCAGAAGATTTGCTGTATAGCAGTGCAGTGCCTAGGGAACTTACACAAGATGAGGGCTCACTTGGCTGGACTGCTGCACACACCATAGCCATTCCAGCAGAAAGGGGCTTGCTTTGTCAGAGCAGGCAAAAAGTCTGGAGAGAAAGGGGTATTTTCACCCTTATTTCACAGGAAAGGTAGACTGAAAAATTAACAGAGTTGCCTGTAATCTTCCAGGGTCTTCACGAATGTGCTGGTGATTGAATTTCCCAAGTCCTGGTACATCAACAGAAATTCTGAACTAATCGATAACACATTTATTTGCCATCCCATAATTGCAGCAGTATTTTGTTGTTAAATACCCTGCAGTGCTATTAAAAACTAGGTTATTTAAGAATTTTAACCAACGCAGGCACTTGAGGCATTTTTAAAGGAAATAGTGTGTGAGCCGTTCAATATAACTGCAATAAAGCAAAATACTTGATTACCCAGCAACGCAAACCTGAAATCCGTCTTGAATTAATATGGAGAAAGCCAGGCAGTGTCACACCCCCATGACACATCCTCTTTAATACTGTGCATAGCTCTATAACTTGGATGCAAAATGGAACACGAGATTAAAAAGGAAAAAAATAGACTTGGGCTACCTTGATCTGAGGCCAAGAACAAGAACATGCCCCTGTTGCCTCTGACACCCTCAAAAGGGGTGGCATTACACAGAAAAGGAAATCCAGAATGGCAGATTGCAGCTTTGAAATTCCAAATTCAGCTTTAAAGAGAAAATTAAGCACGTCTAAGCAGGATGTGGTCCACTGGAGTAATCACCTGCAGCCACATTTTCAAACAAAAGCTTTGAAGGAAGAGAATGCCACAGGGTGACCAACAAAGGATCAGAAAGCTAATTTTCCACCTGCCTTTTGTTTTAAATGGTAGTAAACTGTGACTCCTGGTCCTAAAGGTAGAGCACTGCAAGGGAGTGATTCTGTGGCTAGAAATGATGTGTTAACGCACTTGAGGCAAAGACAAAAAAGTTTCCCCCTACCTCCAGGTCTATTTATCATGGGATAAATCAGATTAAAAAAGTGCTACTGTATCAAGAGCCAAAGAACTGAAGGTGACAAGCTAGGGCAAAGGAAGATGGTTAAGATTTAGACAACAAAGGAAATGTCTACAGATAGTTATCAAAATCCCAGCTGTCAGAAACAAAATCATGAATTGAGCTGACATATGGATAACACAGCATAGTTTCTGATTTCTGGATGGGAATGATGCTTTTAATTGGGCTTTCAGTACATGTGTGTGCTGTTAGAATTGGGTTTGGATAAACCTGCTGGGAAGTTTGCTTTTAATGTATTGTTTTAGCAACATTCTTGTTTTCTAACATTCTGGTAAGACTGATATTCAAAGGCTGTGAAAACATTCAAGTAATTTTATTTACAATTTTGAATTAACATTTTAGGGAACTCATCTTTTTTATTTGCTCTTTTTCCCATTTGGCTATCAATACGCTGGAGATAAGAAGACAAATACTGTTCATCTCCTATTGATTTTGGACTAAGTGAGCAATCAGCCTCTGTAACTCTACTCCTCTGCATACTCAAATAACATCTGTAAAAGCAGAGATGCTGTAACAGATGGGAAGACCAGATACAGAGACACTGCTTTTGCAGGGGCAGCATTTAATAGAAACAGGAAAAATGGAGTACAGCAAGTAGTTTGGGAAGACTACCTGAATTATTTGCACTCTTGAAGGTGATAGTAACTGAAAACATAAACCAGCAGGGAATTCCTCTACACCAAGAACTTGACCGGAGTTTATGAAGCAATTAGTGCAAACATACTACAACATTACAGAGAACGAGCATTTTTTCTTTTCTTTATTTTGCAACAATAGAAGAGGCTAAATACCATTATATATTACATAAATGAGATAGATTGATACTTTTAATAGAGCCTCTGTGCTGTGCACTGTACTGTATGCAGATTTGCTAGTTAATAAGCCCGAACGGTGTTTCTGTTCATGGAAAATGAATCTGAAACGTTTGT
>JAVHNF010041728.1:0-11695 GCA_034783455.1 Micropsitta finschii
AATCAGTTGGGTTGGAAAAGACCTTTAGATCATCAAGTCCAACCTTTACCCCAGGACTGCCAAGTCCACCACTAAACCATGTCACTAAGGGCCTCATCTCCAAGGTTTTGAACACTTCCAGGGAGGGTGATTCCACCACTGCCCTGGGCAACCTGCTCCAATGCCTGACCACCCTTTCGGTGAAGACATTATTTCCTAATATCCAACCTAAACGTCCCCTGGTGCAGCTTGAGGCCAGTACCTCTTGTCCTATTGCTTGTTACTTTGGAGGAGAGACCCAGAGCCACCTCATTACAGCCTCCTTTCAGGCAGTTGTACAGAGCGACAAGGCCCCCCTGAGCCTTCTCTTCTCCAGACTAAATAACCCCAGGTCTCTCAGCAGCTCCTCATAGGACTTGTGCTCCAGACCTTTCACCAGCTTCATTGCCCTTCTCTGGACCTGCTCCAACACCTCAATGTCTCTCTTGTACTGAGGGGCCCAGATCTGAGCACAAGATAAGCAGTGCAGCCTCACCAGTGCCCAGTACAGGGATACGATCACTGTCCTGGCCCTGCTGGCCACTACTGCTGATACAGGCCAGGAGGCCATTTGGCTTCTCTGCACAAGCTGGCTCATATTCAGCTGGCTGTTAACCAATACGCCCAGCACTTTGCCTTGTTGAACCTCATACCACTGGTCATAGCCCATCAATCCAGCCTGTCCAGATCCTCTGCAGAACCTGACAACCCTCCAGCAGATCAACACTCCCACCCAACTTGGTGTTGTCTGCAAACTTTCTGAGGGTGCACTTGATACCCTCATCCAGATCATCAGTGAAGATACTAAACTACACTGTCCCTGAGGGACACCACTAGTGACTGGTTGCCAAATAGATGTGACACCATTTACCACCACTCTTTGGGCTCCGCCATTCAGTCAGTTTTTTACCAAGAGAATAGTCCTCCTACCCAGGCCATGAGCAGCCAATTTCTGCAGATGAACACTGCGGGAGACAGTGTCAAATGCTTTACTAAAGTCCAGACAGACAATGTCCACAGCCTTTCCCTCATCAGCCAGGTGGGTCACCTTGTTGTAGAAGGAGATCAGGTTGGTCAAGCAGCACCAGTCCTTCATGAACCCATACTGAGGTCGCCAAACATATGCCAAGGGGAGCACGGCATTGCATCAACATTGCTCCTTCATCACCTTTTTTATCTGAGACACTCTTTCTGCTAGAGAACCTCAGCTTCAAGATGCCGTTAGAGTTAGGGGTTCAGAAAGCTACAAAGCCTACAGCTCCGGAGATACTGGGGCTACAAAAAGCAAGCCAAACGGAACACAGCACTACCTCAGCACTGCACAAACCACTCTTAACTCTGCCTCTTCCTGGAAGGATCATCCCCCGCCGCTGGTTTCATTTGTTTTCCAGCCTCTGGCGGGCGGAGCGTCCGGGGCGGGGCTGTCCGGGACCCGCACACCTCCAGCTGGGGAAGGCAGCTTCGCTGCGGCTATGGCACTCGCTACTCAGGTGCTGCGGTTGCTGTGCGCCAGCGGCGGCTGCCTGGAGTACGTCGAGCTCCACCGGCGGCTGCCAGGTCGGCCCTCGGCGAAGCAGCTGGCGCTGGTGCTGCAGGATTCGCAGCAGTTCACGCTAGCCCAGCGGCCCGGCGAGGCGGCGGCGGAGGCGGCGGCGGCGGCAGCGGCAGCTGCGGGGTCAGGGGCAGAGGTGGTGGTGGTGTTGGCCACCAGCCTCGTACGGCTGTGCCAGGAACACGGTGCGGGCTGCGATGGGCAGTGCGGGCGGCTGCACCTCTGCAAGTACCACCTGAAGGGGTTCTGCCGCAACCAGCACGAGAGGTAGGGGCGGCCTCCATCGCCGCTGTTCCGTCCGGGGCTGTGGCGGGGACCCGCGCTGTGCTGCCGGGGCCCAGGGCAGGCGGGGGACATTTGCCCCTGTTGGGGAGGCTGTGTGCGGCTCCTTGCCCCTGGGCGCGGTTGAAGGCTGCTCGGCCCGTTTTCCTCTCCTGGCCTCGGCAGCTTCCTCAGCCTGTAGGGGCCGGAGCCTCGCCCAGCCTCGGCTGGCTGCGAAATGAAGCCGCATATGCCCTGCGGTGGGGAGCGGAGCTGGGCGCCTGCCCTGGCTGCTCTGTCGCTGGTGGTAGTGGTCGTCGAACGCGGCTGTGGGAGACGGAAGTGGTTTAGAGAAATGAATCTGTTACTTTAACGAGTCGTCGTGGCACAGCGGGGGGAGTGGCTGCTGCCGCCTCCATCTCTTAACTGTGGGCTGGTTGCTTGTACCTGGAACCAGCTTGTTTCGAGGGCCTCTGCCAGGCTCAGCCTTCGGCTGCGTGTCCCCCTTCAGTGAAAAAAGGCTTCAGTAAATGCCCCTCTGCCCTTTACGTGTTGGAAATGCTCCTTTTTTACCCCAGTTCCCCTCCCCATTCCCCCAAACGATAGAGGCACAGGGGGTTGTTTCACAGGCTTCAACGCTTCCTCCTCAGTTCACAACCTTGTTTCTGGTGCTGCCACCCCATCCTTCCGTGGCTGAGAGGGAAAGCTTAGGCCTCCCCTCTCCGCACACGCCGAGATCTGAGCACTTTTGTGCTGCGTGGTGAAGGTGGGGAGTGTGGTTGTCGATTTGATTTGAATGGGAGGGGCTGCTACTCTGACGTTTTGGTGTCTTTCTTACGCATAGTTGTGAGCTGCAGGTCAAAAATACCAATATTGTCAGACTGTGCTAATGCTATAATGACTGTAAATCAGAAATAGTGTGGCAGCCTCATAGCAATTATCTAATCTGCTTAGCAAATCACGTAATTGTTTTATCAAGGAGCAATACAGATTTTTTTTGGAAACTAGCTATTTTGGTGTGCTTTTTAAACTGTGTAATGCCGATGGGGTAGCAAAAAGGTGCTAGTCTGTTACACTTGTTTTGTACTTGGGTTTTTTCACTTGTAGGAAGGAATGCAGGTTTGTTCACAATTTCCACTCGAACCACAATCTCTTGGTTCTAAAACAATATGGACTTGAGACTTTAAACAGTGATGAACTTCGTCAGCTTCTGCTTCAGAATGATCCTTCCCTCTTACCTGAGGTGAGTAATACTGTAATTTTCTTGGCCTTGTGTTCCAGTGAGTACTGGCTTGATACTAAGTGAAGATGGTTAGGTGTCAATTTTGTTTGCATAATGCAAATCTCAAACTTTAAATGCGCAGCCTTTGTTCCTGACTGTGGTGGGCTGACCCTAGATGGCAGCTAAGCATTTGCACAGCCTCCTCACTTGCTCCCATCTCCTGTGCCCCTAACAAGGCAGATGAGAGAAAACAAGAACAAAAAGTGACAAAATTTGTGGATGGAGATGAAGACGTTTTAGCAAGTGTAGGAAAGTGAGGACAAAACAAGTGATGCAAAGTAAGTTAGTCACCATCTTCCACAAGCAGACTGATGCCCAGTAAGTGCGTGAGTGAAGGCCGGTTTCTAAGAAGAAACAGCAGCACCCCTCCTTTCTTTTTTTAATGTATTTTGGAGTATGATATTCTGTGGTGTGGAATATCCCTTTGACCACTTGGACTATGTCCTGGTTTCATCTAGGACAGAGTTAAATTTCTTCCTAGTGGCTGGTACAGTGCTGTGTTTGGATTTAGTATGAGAACAATGCTGATAAAACACTGATGTTTTGGTTGTTGCTAAGCAGTGCTTACCCAGAGTCAAGGACTTTCCAAGTTTCTCATGCTATGCCAGTGAAGAGGCTGGGGGTACACAATGAGCTGGGAGGGGACACAGCTGGGACAACTAACCCAGGCTGTCCAAAGGGATATTCCATACCATATGATGTGCTGAACAACAAAACTGTGGGGAGTTGGTCAGGGGGTGGCAGCCCACTGCTCAGAGACAAGCTGAGCATTGGTCAGTGGGTGGTGATCAATTGCATTGTGCATCACATGTTTTGTATGTTCTTTTATCATTAGTATTGTCACTTCGTTTTCTGTCCTATTAAACAGGCTTTGTTTGAATCTGTGAGTTTCAACCTGGCTGCTTGCTGGGATAAACTGGAACAAGTTAGCTGTCCTAGCTGTGTCCTCTCTCAGCTTCTTGCCTACCCCCAGCCTGCCTAATCTGGAGAGGCCAGAGTGGAGAAAAAGAGAAAGCCTCCACACTGTGCAAGCACTGCTCAGCAGTATCTGAAGTATTGTTGTGTTATCAACACTGTTTTAGTCACAAATCCAAAACATAGGGTGGTATGGTCTGCTATGAAGAAAGTTAACTCCATCCCAGTCAGATCTGGGACCTCTTGTCACCAAATTCAGGACAAAGAAGTTCACTATTCCAAAACCAGAAAACCAAAGAGTTTGGGTAGTGACACCATGAAATCCACTATCCTACATTTACGTAACTTAGAACAAAATATGCTTGAGAATGTTTTTAAGATGGTTGTTTTCTGTTGAGAGATCTTTCTGGACATTAGCAGGGAAAAGGAAAAGCTATGAAGTAATCATTTGGAAAACAAGAAGAAGAAACTTGTATAAGTCTTTTAAATGCAAATGTAAGCACATAGCTATAAAAATTTTAAAATCATTAATTCAAACAGTCTATGTGAACACATTGTGCTTTGGTCTTTAATTTTTTTATTTTGATTTTTTATTTTGCTCAAGGTCTGCTTGCATTATAACAAAGGTGATGGACCTTATGGATCTTGTACCTATAAAAAGATCTGCACCAAACTGCATGTTTGCAAGTACTATTTCCGGGGACAGTGTAGATTTGGCAGCAGCTGCAAGCGATCCCATGATTTATTACAGTCGGAATCTTATGATAAACTGGAGAGACACGGACTGAGCTACGATATTGTTAAGCAACTACCCTCCATTTATAGGAATATGTATGACATAAAAAATAACAATGAGAACATGTTTGACATAGAAGATAACATGTCTTCACCATTCAAAGGTAAATGATACCATCTTTTGAAAATATCAGAAGAGTTGCTATAGTCAATGTAACATTCTCACAGATGTCATAAAGAAAAAGAAAACTGAATTCACATCTTGATGTGTCTTCGAGGAGGGACCTTGACAGAGATCTCTCTTGACAAGTGAATTCAAGACATTATGGGTTCCTGAGAAGTGCTTGGTGTTTATAAAAATCATAAATCTGAGGTTAGAAAAACATAATGGGAACTGGAAATAGGGGGATCTTTTTGTGGTAAAAAACCCCATAAAGGTAGAGAACTGTTCAAGAATAGGGGTGGCATTTACATGTGTGATTCTAAACTATTTTATTATTTTTTTCTTTAATGATTGCTTAGCACAAGAATTCACAGACAGCACTATCCCAGTTACTTCTCAGAGATGTAATATTTTGTTCTTTTGAAGTTATTTAGAATTGTAAGTTAATTTAGCAGGAAACAAAAAGATAACAGAATGAAAAATCCAAGTGTGTGTGTGTGTTCATCTCTGCTGTTCTCCCACAGTTGCTTGTTCCCTTCTTCGTTTCCTTAGGTGTTTTTAATTTACAGAAGTACCACATTTTGAGACTTTAGATTTTATAGCCGCCATATGTAGTGTGAACAGGGATGTGGAATGCATGATTAACTCAAGGATATCTAGAAGTGTAAAGGCATTGGATTCTATTTTCATTTTGCGGTGAAAGCTAAAAACTGTGAGGAATGTAGCAGTTACAGAAAAGTCAAGGTCAGAAAGGACGGATAATGGGATAGGACTTTTGAGTATACAAAGTTATCAAAGGCTTCAGTGTCTTTCTGGAGCTGAATGCAGTTATGTAGTTATAAACACTGGTTTTAGCTATCTTCCCTACCTATAGGTGCACTTTAAAGAGGGCTTGTTGAAACAAAGTGTATTAATAAGGCTTATAATTCCCCCCTCTAGAGAGAAAACACAGCTCTACCCAAGAGTCTTCAACTACAAATGATGATGAATTGGAACAGATTTGTTTATATCATCTTTACAGAGGTTGTGGCTTTAAAGGTAGGTTGTGATTGTAGCAAGTCCAGTCTATTTTCCTTTTCTCATAACAGGAAGTGATAGACATCTTTCACAGAAAGGGTAAACTTTGGAGCTTATGTTTATTTTTAGTTAAATCTTAGCAAAATCTTGAATGCTGATAGGAATGTGCTTGACCTGCTTGCTCTACCAAACAGAGCTGTTCTGTTCTACCCTGAAATGTGTAATATGCACCTGTGTTCACTTAAGAGATTGCTGAATGATAGGAGTCCTATCTCCAAACAGCTACAAAAGATAGTCTGAATTCTACATTCTTCCGTGTTTCTTCTCTCTCTGTTCCATTTGTTTGTGCTATCTCCCTTTCAAAATGTTCCCACTTGTCTAGGAAAAAGGTTGCTGTGCCAGCTTTCTTGTCCTTTTGTCATCCTTTTCCTTCTTGATGGTCTTGACCTGTAGTAGCTCCCTGATGTACCACACACCTTCTCATATGAACTGTGTGGTTCAATGTCCTTGACTTTCCCTGTACTTAAGTTGCCTGTTCTACCATGAAAGCCAGTCTTAAGTTTATGCATGTGTGTACTGGTAGCGTGATCTTCACTCTCACTGACAAGTGACAGCACCCTGACTCTAAAAGATTTCTGAATAATACTTCTGATACCTTGGTCACTACTACCACTGCTCTTGTTCCTGGTGAGACCTGGACCCTTAGAGACTTCTTGAAGGGTAAAGGACTTTGAGACTAAGGGAATGATATCTGTGTGTATGTATATATATGTCCAAAGACAGAAAAGTAGATGGTGGCTAACTGGGATGTATTGGAAAGTGTGAGACCTGGGCATGCCGTAAATGATGTAGAATATGGGGTGGATACTGCCCTGATTTCAGCTGGGATAGAGTTAATTTCCTTCCTAGTAGCTGGTACAATGCTGTGTTTTGTCTTCAGTTTGAGAACAATGCTGAAAATGCACAGCAGGTTTAGTTGTTGCTAAGCAGTGCTTATCCTGAGTCAAGGACTTACCAGATTCTAGTTTCTGCTAGTGCACAAAAAGGCAGGTGGGAACAGAGACAGGACACCTAACCCAACCTGTCCAAAGGAATGTTCCATACCGTACAGCTTCATGCTCAGTATATGAATGGAGGGATCAGGGGTTGATCGCTGCCTGGGGATGGTCTGGGCATTGGTCAGTGGGTGGTGAGCAGTTGTGTTGTGCATCACTTGTGCGTCTTGGGGTTTATTCCTTTCTCTCTTTTTGTTATCCTCCTTTTCATTATTTGTGTTTTCTTAATTTCAATTATTAAACTGTTCTTATCTCAACCCGTGGGTTTTATCTTTTTCTAGTTCCCCTTCTCCATCTTGCTGGGGGAACCAGAGGTGACTGAGCAGCTTTGTGGTACTTAGTTGCCAGCTGGGGTTAAACCATGTCAGTCCTTCTCCTCCTATCCTAAAACTAAGCACTATTGTGTTTTTACTTCTTTTTTCCTCAGTAGTACCACTTTTGGATTAAGTGGTTAAGCACAGATATTTGAGTCTACACTGTTAATCTGTATATGAAATAGTAGTCTCATATAAGCTTGTGATCTCAACTCACTGTAAATTTTTATCTCTGAAACTGAGGACACAGGATAGTCCTTCATCACTTAGCTCCTGCTAGCAATTTTGTTGCACAAATAGAATCTGGTAGGTATAGGGAATAAACCTGTGTCTAAGATAAAAAATTAAGTTTTGAGAGTTCATGTTGAAAAATACTGAACTGTTGCTTATAGAGATTCCATAGGTGAACACTTTCCATAGTCATGCATTTCATGCTCTCACTGACTGTATGTACATCCCTGAAATGTTGGTGTTTTTCTCATAACCTGCGAAGCTAATGTATCTCTTAACTTTTTTTTTTTTTGTAGACAAGTGTATCAGAACCCATTTTCACTTGCCATATAGATGGCAGGTCTCTGATGGTAATATCTGGAAGGACTTGAAGAATATGGAAGTTATAGAAGAAGCATATTGTGAGCCTGCTTCCACTGGGTATCAACTCATAAAATTTAATAATGTTTGGAGTTTGCTATATTGGAGTAGGCCCTTAGTGGCTATAAATTGCTACAATTCTGTTGCAGTCAGTACATAAGTAGC
This sequence comes from Micropsitta finschii, assembly GCA_034783455.1. Lineage (NCBI taxonomy): Eukaryota > Metazoa > Chordata > Aves > Psittaciformes > Psittacidae > Micropsitta > Micropsitta finschii. The sequence goes on from JAVHNF010041728.1 coordinate 8,069, forward strand.
TGTATTTGGTATTCTTCTGCTGATCTCACTTTGCTTATCTACTATTGTTGGAGATCCTTTGTGACTTAGGCCTAGAGTCCGTATAGAACACTCTGGTTACCATACTGAGTTTGGCTGGGATGGAGTTATCTTTCATCATAGCAGCCCTAGAGTGCAGGGTTCTGGGTTTGTGAATAAAACGGTGCTGATGATGCACCAGTGTTTTAGGGATTGCTGAGCAGACTTGCCCAGAGTCAAGGCTTTCTCTTTTTCTTGATCTGACCCGCTCCTTTGCAGTGGGTAGGCTGGAGGTGGGCAAGGGCTTGGGAGGAGATCAGCCAGGAGGGCTAACCTGAACTGACCAAAGTGATCTCCATACCCTACAATGTCATGTCCAGCAGTAAAACCTGGGGCAGAGGAAGAGAGGTGGTGCTTTTTTTTTTAACCAAGGTAGCTGCTGTTTGGAGGCTGGCTAGGCATTACACTGCCTTGGGAGGTGGTGAGCAGTTTGCTTTAATTTTTATTCATGTGTACCCCCTTCTTAACCTATTGAACTACCTTTATATTGAACCCACAACTTTTGCTTTTGCCCTTCCTATTTTCTACCCTTTTGTGCATGGGAGGGGGGGAGGAGTGAGCAAGCAGCTGCATAGATACTTGGTTGCTGGCCAGGGTCAATCCATAACAGTTATGTGATTGTAAAAGTATAAATACTTCCTACTGTTGCTAATGCTCGCTAAGAATGGCTGTTAAACTGCACAGAATGGTGATTTTTATCACTTGTTTGATATAACCAAGACACTATCTGTCTTTGGTTAAGCTTGTCAATATGCAGCTTGAACCCATGCTTAGAAATAACCTCCAGCTCAAAAGGTGAAAGAGAAGTATGGAAAGGTTTGGAAAGGATTTGCCCCTCCTGCCCCTTTTTCCCAAGTTCATATTGTGAAACTGGTAGAATACTTTGTGTGCCTGAGGTGAGAGATACTCTTGGGTGCAGAGAACATTTAGGAATATGGAAATTCCTTTAATGGTTTGGAAATTGATATGTAGCACAAAATGGGTATTGAAAGAGGCTCATACCAGTATGCTGTGTCATGCTGGAGAATTTACCTAGCCCTCTTATGTTACTTTAGAGGTTATTTGAAGCCATCCGTAAGTTACAGCACTGTTCTCTTTAGAATATTGTTGTTTAGCAAGCGGAAGGCAGTGTATATTTTCCATTGTTTCTGTTCAACTTGCGTAACTCACTAATTTACGAGTTAATAATGGTTACTGCCCATGGAACCACTGTGAAATCCAATACTGTAATACAAAAAAAGTGCAAACACAAAACAGAGTTGGGATTGTTATGGAAACTGCAGGCTTCTGTTCTGCTTTTGAGTGATAATGACCTAATTTGCAAATTTATGGTGGGCTTCTGAACCTAGGTGTAAAGTTTCACAAACTGTCTGATTTATTTATTTTTTTCACTCTTTTTTTTTTCCATCCTTTATAGAATTGGAAACGTTGTTACTGAAACCGGCAGTGCCTTGCCACGTATTTCTTTTCTGAATATGTCTTGTGGGTCTAAAAAGGTTAGACGTCTTTCTACAGCCTCTTCTGTGACCAAACCCCCTCACTTCATTCTTACAACAGAATGGGTCTGGTACTGGAAAGATGAGTATGGCCTGTGGCAGGAGTATGGGAAAAAAGTAAGTGTGGAGAAATGGGGAGACTCTCAACTCTGTATTAAAAGTGCAGACCTACTGAGAAGTGCAGTGTTTATATCCTCTGTCTTGTCACCCTCCCCCTCCTCTTTCCCTCTCATACTGTACAGATGGACTTTAGAGACCTAATGGTATGATTTCTCTGAAAATTTAATTGGCTCAGATAGGGGAGTGCTCACTGGTGAGCCACAAATATTATTGACACATAATTCTTCAGTGAGTCATGTCAGGTACAATCTAATTAATACATTCTTTTCATTGCTGCTCACAAAAACTTCCTTTTCTGAGGTTCCAGTAGTACTTTGCATCTTTGCTAAGGTCTACTTGGTGAATGTGGGGTCTCAGTAGTAGCGTTTATAGCATGCACAGCATGAGCATAGGCTTTATAACACTGCTTGTTTGTTTTGGGAGATGTTTCAACAGCTTAATACATGGCTTTTGCCTGATAGTTACTATCATGCCAAAAGCTGGTACATATTTCAGCCACCATGCCATATGACAGTTGTTAGTTTTTAAACTTGCTTGTATTTAAGAGACCAGGAGATTTTTTTATTTTTGTTTTCCTCTGGTTTTGGCCTGACAGGATATTGACCATGTAGCTGCCACTGTCTCCAGTGAAGACCTGGAGAACGCATATATAAGCAAATGTTCTCCAACACTGAACTTCAAAGCTGGAAGACATGAATATGAAATCAATTTTGCAGGTAGGTTCCATTTGCCTTTTTTTTTTTTTTTATTTTTTTTTTTTATTTTTTCCTTCCCTCCCAGCTCTTTTGTGGTTTTAAATTACATTGCTACAGGAGATAGGAAAAAGAAATTTGGACTTTGAACTGCAGTGCTTACAAACACAGAACTTTTGTCAAAATTCACAGGATAAGAGCTGTTCACAGAAGCAAAGTGGCATTTCTATTCCTCCAAACCTTTTGGTTTTGAGAAGTTATTGTTCTAGGTTTCGAAATGTCTGCCAGCAAGTCCAGGTGTGACATTGTCATTGATGCACCAGCACAAATGGAGAGAAACTTCTGGAAGACTTGGCAAGCCAGCTGCTGGTCTGCTTTAATCTCTGGCTTGCAGAAAAATTAATACTTCGGCAAGTTGTAGAGTCCAGATAATCTTTACCATTGCAAGATTTATGTAGTTATTTTCTTTTCATAGCTGTGCCAGTCTGGAAAGGCTGAGGAAATAACTATGTCAAAGTAGGAAGATATGTTTCCCAAGAGTTCAGGGTATTTAAGCCATTTGTGGTGTCACCGTCCTTTCTGAGCTGTTGCCTTTCCAGGTATCTTGTCAAAAACTGAGAGGAGCAGTGGTGGTGGGAATAGGCCTGCTTAGACTGTCATTTTGGTGTAGTTGCCTTTGATCCAGCTTTTCAGTAGTATCTCATTCTTCATGGGAGGGGAAAAAAAAAGCAGAAAGGGAATGTGATATGTTGCTTGTGATTTAATTGAAAGCTATGTTGTAATCTTTATAGGATGGGCGAACTTGTTTGGCTTAGAAAAGAAAATCGCATTCTATCTCAATCACTTTTTTAAGGTTTGGGCTTTTTTAGTAACTTAGGCAAATGTATGCCATATAGGTGTCTTCCAAAACTCAGTTTCTAGGCTTGGTTGTGGCAAGTGGTTTTGTTTGTCTTCTTCCTGTATATCTCTCTAAAGGTGGGGCCTATTTTCCTGGTTGCTACTGACTCTTAGTTGAAATAATGTGGCAGTAGCTACAGAGGTTCCAAGATCCAGAAAAAATACCTCTGAAATTCAGGTTGCTGTGACTTTCTTTTCTGTTGGTGGTCAATAAAAATGAATGGCCTGTGATAGCAGTTAGAGTGCATTTATATTATTTGAAATCTACAACTGCATGAAGGAAAACAGTATCTTGATTACAAATTGAGGAGGGGTTGCAATCCAAAGAGCACAAGTGGATACTTACTATACAATTCGTGGTTGAG